>JAANSK020278669.1:0-11137 GCA_011763485.2 Isoetes engelmannii
AACACCAGGATGAACCTTCCAAACCTGCACCACCACATCACCCTGAAGCAGGACAGGTATGTGCAATGGAATGCAACGGGCCACCTGCTCCCAAATAGTCCGGTCACTGGCTCGCAGGCGAAACCGGGCTCGAAAGAACTCCCAAGGTGCAACCTGGCCAACCCAATACCAGTCCTCCAGGGTGAGCACCCCAGCTCACCTCCAGCGGGTCTGCGTCTGGGCGTGCACAGTGGCGGCCAAAGGCAAATGCGCCGGAGGCAAAGGAACCCACAAAGGGCGAAGAGTGATGATACACCGTGACGGGATCCACCTGGAACAACACCCGCACGTGCTCCCACACCCGCAACACCCCGGTGAGTAAGGGGGATGCATGCGGGAAAGGCTTAAGCCTATGCAACAATGCCCATGGCAACTCCACATGGACAGTAGGCTTCCCAAACACCACACAGTGGCGAAGGGACTGCAACAGCAGTGCCGCACTAGGTGAGGATGCTCCATCCTGCAAGATACTCCACACGAACTTGGACACCAACACCTTGCTATGCAATGCCAAATCTAAGATGGTCAAATCTCCATCCTCCCGGGGGCGGAGACATTTCCACCATGCCATCTTTACCAACACCCCCTCATCATCCCCGCCCCACACAAAGTTCCGGACCATCCTGTCCAACGCCTCAGGGGCTAACATAGCGGATGCCATATATACATGTGTGCTACAGAGCACTGACTTGGTTACTGTGATCCTCCCTGCCATGGACAACTTACTGCCCTTCCACCAATTAAGATGCTTCTGCAGCCCTTGCAGAATCTCATCCCACACCTGCCCTATGGAGATATCCCCTCCGAAGGGAATACCCAGCAGCTTCATACACACATTGCCCCGGAGTACCTTTCCATGGAAAAAGAGCTAGGCAAGGGGGAGGCGGAGACAACAACGCCCACAATGCAGAACATTTACCCCAATTCAAGAGAATGCCCGAGGCCAGCAAGAAGGTGTCGAGCAGATCCTACACATTCCGCAGGTTCATCTCCTCTGCTACCAGAAAGAGGAAGGTGTCATCAGCGAACTGATTGATGATCTGCTGGCTCCCATCCTGCATCTGGAGCCCATCTACAACGCCGTCTTCCATAGCGGCCAGAAGCAACTGGGACAAGGCCTCTGCCACAATCACGAACATGAACGGTGCTAGAGGGCACCTCTGATGCACCCCTCTGCCCAAAGAGAAGAAGGCCGAAGGTTCCCCCTGACACACCACTGTAGCGCGGGCCGACCTGTGCAACTTCGTACAATATTGGTTAGGAATGTTTTTGCAAAACCTTATGCTTCTATGGTAGAGTGTAAGCTATCTGATTGGGCAGAGAAAGAAGATAATCGAGCATATGGGCAAGCAAGCTTCAGGCACGACTACTCAATATTGGATCATATAGTAGCTTTGAGGGTATTAGCTGAGGGAGCAAAAGGTCCTGGTAATAAAAGATTTATTGCATTTATTGATTTAACAAAAGTTTTTGATCGTGTTAGACGTAATGATTTAGCGTCTAGATTAAATGAGTTGCAGGTCCCCCTTGAGCTCCAACATGCGGTATCTTGTCTCTATAAGCGTGTTATGCTTGAGCTCTCTTTTCCATATAATGGTCCAAATCAAAATGATAATACAATAGATGCAAAACAAGGGTGCCCTTGTTCACCGACGCTCTTTAGACTTTACATTGATGAGCTTGAAGGGTGGAAGGCTAGACTTGGTGGTCTTGGAGCCAAGCTTGGTAAGTATCTGATACAGTTACTTTTGTTTGCTGATGATATAGTGCTAATTTCAAAAACTGGAAGTGGGTTACAACAACATCTGAATGTGTTGAGTGCTTTTTGTAAGGAGAAAAAGATGCAAATTAACCTACAAAAATCAAAGATAATGGTCATTGGGGGTAAGGACAGTACAGTTTTTGAGGTTGATGGGATAGCACTTGAAAAGGTAAATGCTTACAAATATCTTGGAATTGACATGCCCAATAATCACAGATGGCTAACATCAGCTATTAAGCGCACATCTGGAGGGTTGAGAGCCCTTTACAGTAGGGTTCATACATGCAACACAAACAATTTTGCGCATTGGCAGATTCAACGATTGCTTTTTGGTATCCAGATAAGGTCTGTTGTTCTTTATGGATGCCCAATTTAGGGCCCTGGCCTCTCTCTCAAAGGTTGGAATAAAATCGAACAAGTCCAGAAAATATTTTTGCTATTAGAACTTGGAGTTGAGCCTCAGACTCCATATTGCATGTTGCTTGCCGAGTTGGGTCTCTTACCTCCTAAAGTTGAAGCTTTGATTAGAACAATCACTTATACAAATAGAGTGTTGGCCATGGATCATGATAGACTACCCTATTTGGCATTGCAGCAATCTAAAATTAAAGGGTGGTGCGGATGCTCTGAAGTGGGAAGAAAAATGGCTTGGCTTGAATACCTGGCCTGATTCAGAAAAGTATTTAGAGAGAAGAGTATTTGTGACAGAAAGAGCTATTAGCAAGTTATGGCAGAGTGAGGATGCAGGCGGTACAAAGAAACAGTTTTACTTGGCTGAGATTAATTCTCTGCAGGAATATAAAGAACAAGATTATTTGTTATCCCATATTAGCCGCAAAAATCGGATGTATATTTCTCAACTGAGGCTTTCTTCTCATCATTTGCATATTGAGACAGGTAGGTGGTATGGGACGCCTAGGCACGAAAGATATTGTGTTGGATGTTTTGAACAAGTGCCAGAATCAGAACGTCATACATTTTTGGAGTGTTCTTCCTATGAGCATATAAGGAGGAAATATGGTATAAAGGTAAACACTTTACAAGATCTTTTTGCAGTATCATCGCATACTTTAAGCACTTACATTCGGGACGTTTTGAAGGAAAGTGCAGACATAGTTGAACTGTATAATTTAATGGATAACTTTGATATATGTTGCGCTTTGATCTTATTCAAGCTTTGTACTATTTTGCCATAGAGGCCTGGGGCCTAATTGGCTTGATAAATTCATATCATATCATATCATATCATATCATATCATATCATATCATATCATATCATATCATATCATATCATAATACCATTTCCAACAGAAGTAAGTGCTTTTTTAGTGTTTACCATGCATCTTTCTTGGATAGATGCCTATAAATGGACTCGCAAAAAATAAGTTGCAGATAAAGGAAGTGGATGCATGGAAAATATGTCTAGATTCGACATTTTTGATGTCCGAGATGGAATGTGAATATAAATACAGCTTTTAGACTCCCTATAAACAAGGTAATATGGACTATCATGATCTCATTTTGTAAAACCTTTCAATACGATATGATCATGATAACTCAAAAAGGATCTATGACAAGGCAGACAACTCTACAACCCACACCAACCCACGTGTCGTGGAATAATGTGATATTATGTATAGCAATTTATGGGCAAACTGATAATTCACAAAAATAGGGAGTTATATTCCACAATATACATTCCTCCATTCCTATATGCCACAATTTTGATGGTTTTTTATACCTAAATTGAAAGCCACCATTTTAATATAGTAAATAATAAATATTCATCTACCTTCAATAATCTTTATTGCATTCATCCCATGATAAAATACATCTAAATTCAGATAATTTTTCATTCAACTCAACAATCGTAAAGCACCTAGCCTTACCTAACATTTAGTTCAAGTACGACTTCTTTATATGATACCAAAGGTTGGAATTCGATTGCATTTAATGTTAGTCGTAAACATACAAACATGTGATCGTTTCTACAATGCAATGTCCGCATAATTGTAAGGCAACAAAACAATTTCTAACATAAGTTTAACCTCCACATCTACAACAAGTGCATCGAATACCATAGGAATCCATGCCCAAAACCATTCCAATATTGGAGTACGCCACATCCACATTCTTGGGCGCTAACACACTTACACCTCATGATTATATCATCTAATTTGAGAGGTGAATATACAAGGTAGAACCATATCATCTAACTTTAGAGATAAATCTACGATGAAGAACTATATCATCTTATTTGAGAGACAACCTTGAAGATGGGAAGTGCCTCCATATGCTGAAATGTTGAAAAGAACAACTCAATTAATAGGGCCTTTATCTCCTGTAGGTTTAGTATATCCTCACTCTATTGTGGGATTTGCCAGGTAATAATCCAAGGTAGACCCCTTAATTCACTTACGAGTTGGTGAATGACATAATTAGGCTGCATGAAACACAATTACGTTCGCTTTGAGATCCGCATCCATATACACATCATTAGTCCAACTGTAAACACGCATATCAACGATCACATGGTCCATCCTTAACATCCATGATGACACGAGCATAGCACATTGGAGCAACGCTATTTATGGCAAGAGAGAAATTTTGTGCATAACATGCTTTATTACCCTATATAGATCATAATGCATTCCTTGGAGTTGCATACAAATACCTTACAAACCACCAAATCTAGTAGTTCTAGCTGAATAAACTTCAAAGCAGTTCGTGTGGGGAATGCACACTGCAAAAATATCTCAAAGTAGTTCCTCTAGAATGCACATTGCCAAAATATTTGCATATTTCTATGGGCAGCACCAAATACACTCAAGCAATTATATATCAAGAGCGACATGTTTTACAGCAGAGATTCCCAGGTTATGTATTGCAAGAAGAGGAATTTTCATTGTAGCTAATTTTATCCAAGCAGTGCATGCATTGCTTTGGAGATTAATGGATATTCATGGCGTTTGCATTTGCATTGATTTAAGTTCATTTGAGAACATCTTAAATTTGTAGCTGACAAAGTTAGCATATGCCTTTGTTTGCAAAATGTGAGAAATCGAAGTGCTGATAAATGCAAGACCTTCTTTTTAAGTATGATTCGAGAACAAGGGCCAGCATGTGCATTCAAATTCTTTGTTCATAGACAGGAAATGTGAGACTCATTGTCCAGTAGTTCGCCATGGCTGCATGTAGAAAGGTGGTCTAAATGTTACTTAATTTGGTGTAATTTCTTTGAATTGCATTTTCAAAAAAAGATTAACATTTCGTTTCCTTTTTCATAAAGGGGAGGTTACTCGCTGACAAAGATTTAATAGTTGAATATTGGGAGCTCCCGTGCATTATTTTCTGGATGGGCTTCAACTAATTAAACGCAAAGGCTGGAGGCATTTTTTTAACTTGACGTACGCATTTGCTTTATAAATAACACGATACTGTAAATGGATAATAGAGCTTGACAAAGGTTTACCAACTCAGGATATTGAATTGGAGATCTGGTGGAGCACTGCTTACGTTGACAAGATATCCAAAAAAGGTGCCTTCTGCTATCAAGAGCAACCACAAGAGTCTTATTTGGAGTCTTATTTGCAGGGGTATTTTGAGAAGAATAAAATAAGAAACCTAAATAAAGAAGCTTAATCATTTAGCTCCACAGTAACAACTGCATAAATTTAGAATATGTACGGTAATTACCAACAAATAGATTGAAGTCGTAAGCAACAAATTTAAGAACTCCACTTTCAAAAAATACCTTGCCTAATATAACACACCATAAAAAGCCATGGTATTTTCAGAAATAACATCCTCAACCTCTTTTTTTTGTAAATTGTAGCTCTTGCATAGAAACTGCACGCCAGCTTATGAAACGACCATACTGCCTTTATGTAAATCTAAAAATTGTGTTTCTATTGATCGTTAAAGCTATAACTTCTGCTTTCAGTAAAATTTCCAATTTTTTTTTTTTTTGAAGAACTTGATCCCAATAAATTAAAAGAATGATAATGTTACAAAGCAAGTGAAGAGGAAAGTGAACTGCCTCAAAGAGACAGCGATACCCCAACACTCCATCATCTCATACTGACAAAAATCTACAACTACTGCTGCACAAAGCGCCCATCGTCATCCACAATGCCCAGGAAGTCCCGCCAGATGGCGAACTTTTGCTCCGTCAGCCCCGGGAACACCAAGAAGCTCTGAAATAATTATACCTGAGACGGGGAACGAGAGAAGCCGAAGGCTGCTGGATCCCCTGAAAAATCAACAATCGCCGCCGCTTCCAGATCAGCCATACCAGCCAGGCCACACACAAATGCAAGGCTTGTTTCCTCAAAAGGGGCCAAGCAGCTGGATACAAATGTAGCAGCAACTGCTGGTTAGTCAACCGAGCCTGGAACAAAGCCCGTACCCAATCCCAGGCAGCCTGCAGATGGGGGCAGAGGACTACAATGCTCCACCGACTCTAGATGGAGGCCACAACAAGGGCAAAAAGGACTCACCCCTGGCCTGAACCTACTCACTAGGGCATTGACCCTAATACACCGGTGCCACAGAAGCACCCTGACCTTCGGTGGAGGGAGTGGGTTCCACGTCCAAACCCAGACCGAACGCCAGCTAGATCCTGGAAGCTGCAGAGACTACTTTCCAGAAGGAGGCAAAGTGTCGTGAATAACTAGCTCCCGGTAGGAAGATCACACAAAGCACGAAGCCACAACGCCTGGATGGACCTTCCAAACCTGCACCACCACATCATCCTGAAGCACTAAAGGTATGTGCAGCGGAATGCTACCGGCCACCTGCTCCCAAATAGCCTGATCACTGCCCTCAGGTGAAAAAGGGCTCCAAAGAACTCCCAAGAAGCTATCCGGCCACCCCAATACCAGTCCTCCAAGGTGAGCACGCCAGCCCGCCTCCAAAGGGCCAGCGTCCGAGCGTGCACGGTGGCGGCCAGGGGCAAGTGCGTGGGGAGCAAACGAACCCATAAGAATGGTGAAGAGTGATGATACACTGCGGCATAATCTAGCTGAAATAGGATCCGCACGTGATCCCAAGCCCGCAGCACCCCCTGTGAGAAAAGGGGATGCATGGGAGAAAGGCCTGAGACCATACAACAATGCCCAGGGCAACTCCACATGAACAGATGGCTTCCCAAATGCCACACAATGGCGAAGGGACTGCAACAACAATGCTGCGCCAGGAGTAAAATTCCAATTTTAACGAAGGACTCTACAAACGTTTTAGTTACTGCACTGCACAAAGGACTCTCAACTTCTTAAGAATACAAAAATAAAATTTAAAGTATGCTTCATGACATCTTTCCAATAGCACAAAAATGAAGAACATAATCTAAGCACAACGAATACATAGACTTACATCAGAGAATTTGGTAGCCCTCCAATTTCGCAATACCTGCATGATTGAAACTAAGGACTGAAGTTCAAAGTAGAAAGTCAACACCAGTTACATACCTTTAGACAGAACGGTTGATCAACATAGAAGTAGAAAATCCATCAACACACAAGAAGAGGAGAAAATGTCATGCCTGGTGTAAACGGAATGAAGAGGCGGCTCCTACATGATGATTTAAAAGCACAGAAGCCCTCGTTCCACATTTGCAAGCTTGGAGCGATTGAATACCCAAACCAACGCATTTTGAAGATCCGGCAGATGCATGAGGAGAATAAATATTAGATTCTCAAAACATGCCCATATCCATGTCCATAACAGAGGGAATGCAAAACTTGCAAAAGAAGCTTGGAAATGTGAACTAAACCGACAGAAGTACCATATTGGCCGAAACCCAAAAAGCATATTTCAAGACCTTAGTGCCACACACTGTTTTACCTGTGAAAGCACCCAAAGAACAGTCACAGCATAAGCAGCATCAGCTTATGTGTAGGATCTAGATATTCGGCCATAGCTCAAACACTCAACCATAGCTCAAACATCTTATAAAACTCCCGATTCGAGAAGAGTAAGCTCTTCTTAGAGTTTCGGTTTTTGTTTGGAGAACACAAATATAGACATATGAATACAACAAATGTGGCCTTACAAATCCTTTGAGAATATGTCCATTCTTGCATAAAGCAAACGATCTTTGCTCTCAGAAAGATAAATTTCATGCTTAGATGTTGCAGAAGAACATTTGTGATTGCAATGTGGAAATATCAGATAATCCTGGTCTATAAGAGCAAAAGCCTACATTCAAAGTGAAACGAAGTTTATTGACAATAAAATAGCTCTTCCATATCAAAATCTCATAAGCCCAAGTTCATGTTGAAAGATTCTAGAAAACATGAGCACATTAATTTCAAGGCAAGATAATTTGCTTACAAGATGGTCTTCCAATAGAAGAAGCATCTTGCAATAGGTGCTTACAAGATGGTCATCTAATAGAAGAAGCCTATTGCAATAAGTGCATACCATGCAAGTTACCTATGTAATGGAAACAGTAAATAGGCACATCCTTGAATCCAATCTGGACTTCTCTGCTAGATCCAATGGCTTTGCGTTTGGTAGCTTTCCTTCCATTGTGTCATTATCAACTCCAATAGATGGCCACGATGTTCCTCCGTGAAGATGTCCAAAATCCAGCATCACCTTATCTATCATTGTCCTAACTGTATAATTCTTTAACCTGCTTATTTCCAAAATTTGAGGAATGCTTTTTGAAAATCCCTTATCGGCTTCTACGAGAAAGAGCCTCTGCATTTCAGATCTTTCACTAACAGGTTCTGCGCCGCAACAACTGCAACCTGAAATCTCAGGAAACAAGTTTAGAAAGGTGGAAAAATGTTTGTCTTGAGAAACGTGACAACAATCAAGTAATCGCATAACTTATTCTCTTATGAGATTTTCACCTTGATATAATCTTGTAACAATGTAAAGCATGTGCTGCCATGAGCATCTCTAAGAGTTCTATTTTTCTGTAACAGTTCTGGGTTAGCTTTCTCAAGCTCTTCTTCAAATATTGACATGGGATATGAAAGCAAGCACTTCATCAAACTCTATTTTATTCCTTCAAGGCTTTATTGGCCTTCTCGTATTGTTCTTTCTCAACCTCTAGCTGATGCAAGAACTTCAATTTATCAAATGATCCACTCTTCAGCTCAGCTAGCACAGTTATGTGAAACCTGTCTCTATAACTAAGCATGCCAAGTATAATTTCTTGAAGAGCCTGTTTATAAAAAAAAAATCAACCATGAAAGACGTTCCAAGGTTCTATAGTGAAATTTCCGTTCATAGTGCTGGAATCTCATGCATAAAATAGGTGAATAATGCCAAAATAGGAGTTCCAGAATGGCCTTTAAAAAACGTTTCCACAGGGGTAATATATGTGCTAGGTTATTGGCTATGTAGACTCCTGATTGTATCAGACCTTGGGTCAGTAGTAGTAAATTGGTGCTTAAGGCTCTAATTCTTATCTTTCATCCTGTAGCCTTTAGATCAAGGCAATGTTGTACTATGCTGCTGCAATAAGTTATGATGCTATTGGGAGATTTAGAGGCCACTTATCTGCATATAGGAGTGCTCAAAAAGGCAGGAAAGATTAAATAACAGATAATGAACGCAATGACCTCTTATACATAATAAATATTGGTGCAAAAGATGGACCCACTTCGATTATAGATACAGAGAACTAGCAAGATAAGGATGTTGTTGTTGGGGAATAAGGCATACTTATCTTACCCTCGGGCGTTGTAAAGAGAGTCTATCTCATCCATAAAAATTGTGCTTGGGCCATATGCTCTTGCCAGATCAAACAAGCAGCGAACCATGCGCTCACTCTCACCACGCCACTTTGATGCCAATGTGGCAGAGGATACATTAAAAAAGGTAGTTCCACATTCTGTGGCAACAGCCTTTGCAAGGAGAATTTTACCTGTCCCTGGAGGGCCAAACATGAGAACCCCTTTCCATGGCCTTCAAATACTCTACATACAATTTATGGAAAGATACTGAAAATCACTTCAAAATAGATCTTTCATGCTCCACTTAATCTGACATGCACAGACAGCATGGCCCTCTAATGCAGCTAAAATGTCTCTGTCTAAGCTCTAGCAAGCATGCATGATATCCCAACTTGAAAACAACAGGAAACTGCTCCTGATATTGTTCCTTCTAATAACGGAAGGATCCACATGAATTCAAGCAACAACTATTAGACAGGCAGGTACATGGAAGTATTTGGGCATCCAAAGAGGCAGAACAACGGCTTCTTCAAGAAGTCTCTTGGCCTCTGTTAATCCTACAATATCTTCCCATCGAACACCAGGACTGTTCTCCAACATTGCTGCTAATTCTTGACCCGGGCCCTCGTAACGACCTTTCCGCGTTTTCCCCCCATCATCCTCTTCTCCGCTCTAAAAGTAATCACTTCATCTTGTTGGAAAAGCTATGCAGAAAGTTCTTTCCAGAAAAATGACCAATGCAATCATGATTCAAAAAATAAACAGAATAGCTTTCACATTAAAACAAGACCACATCCTGCTTGATTCACTACAACAAGCATAAGATACTGATCCTTTTCTGTTGTTGATAATTCTTTACGCGCTAAGACTACCAACTGGTCCAGGCATATTTTCAAAACAATACAGAAACGCTACACACGATAATCAATAAGTAGCAATACTAAAGAGCATGCCAGATTTGCTATATTCAGACACAAGCACAATGGTAAAGCTACAAAACTGATATTTGTAGATAGAGTAATTAGTAGAAACTCCTGAAAACATAAGGTATGGAAACGGCAATTCGGCAATGGAATGTGTATTCATCTACGGAACATGAGGTATGCAAATGGCAACCTGACAACTCTATGTTAGCAATATAAGTCTTAAAAGACATACTAAGACTCCCGTTTACTTGGTGTTGTTCTCCATTGCTGACACTAGTGTCAATCGCTCCTCAAGAAGTCCTCCTTCGCAAAGCTGAGACTAGTGTCAATCGCTCCTCAAGAAGTCCTCCTTCGCAAAGTTTTACAATATCTTCTAAGGCCCTTGAAGCTGGAAAATACGTGCTAATAGCAGCTCAACAATGGCATGATCGATTGATCACCGGCAAAGAAGACAATCACGGAGGAAGAATCTTAGAGATTTTCTAATTTTCTCATCCGTAGATCGAGAAATTAGAAGATCCAATGGTGGTTGTTAATTTTAGCTGATGTGGACAGCCACGTGGGTAGGCTAGAAATATATAGGCTTTTCATTCATCTCAGCAGTTTGATTACAATGGTATAGAGTGGGTAGCTATGCATCGGAAGCTACCCAAAAATAAAAAACATAGGGAATATCCAGTTATAGCACCTGGACCCCAAAATAATAAAGTGTGTTTGCT
>JAANSK020278680.1:0-11137 GCA_011763485.2 Isoetes engelmannii
GCTCCTGACACAAAACCGTGACCTCAAAGGCAGACCGTTCACCCAAGGAGCAAATTCACTCAACTCGGTAGTCAAGCGTTTGAGTCGAATTCTAGGGTCACACGAATTTTTCTTATATAGGTTCAGATTGGGGCGCAGAACAGAAGGAATTGTGGCGCGAAACTATTTTCGCGGCACAAAATACGCGGAAACAAGAAAAAAATTTCGCGTGCCCAAAAGCTAAATTTCGAGCACCCGAAAATGGTTTCGGGTGCCCGAAAATTTCACTTCGCGCACCCGAAATTCAAATTTTTCGAGCACCCGAAAGCTAGTGTCCGCGCACTCGAAAATAGATTCGGGCACGCGAAGCTTTAATTTCGAGTGCCCGAACATAGACGACTTCGAGTGCGCGAAATTCAAATTTCGCGTGCTCGAAATTTTTTTTGAGCACTCGAAACTGAGTTTTCGGGTGCGCGAAAAAATTCCGACGCCGGAATTGTTTTTGGCATATTTTTGACGTATTTTTGCTCAAATGACTGCCGTATTATACGTATCATACTTTTGGCATATAAAACGCCAGAAGTACTAAACCTATCCCTGCCTCTCATAGGCTACAACCTTTAGATGTGTCTTGTTTTGCACCAATATTCAAGGCATCATTCAAGAGGTAGAGGTCTGCATACATGGTTGCCAAAGGTAAGTTTGAACCAAAAAGGGGAGACATTGCAGAATTGATATCAAAATCCATTGATGTTGCTTTTACATCTAACATCAAGGATGGTTTCAAGGCAATAGGGTTCTGGCCTTTTAATCCAGAAAAGGTGAGGTCAGGACAAGAAGCTACCAGGTTTGGTAGGGTGCGTATAGAGCAAATTGAAGAGGAGGTTGAAGAAGACAAGGAGGCCAATGAAGATTATGAGGACTGGACCCAATTCAACATGGATGGTATGCAGCAACTATGAAAGAATATGCCAAATCTCATTGCATATATTGAACATCAACCGTTGCCTCATATTGAGCAGCAAACAGTTCGTATTGGGGCCGAGGACATAGAAGCACACGCTGGCCTTGGTTCTCATATGAAGCAGCATACACCTACTATTGGGGCTGGGGACATAGAAGCGCGTGCTGGCCTTGGCTCTTGTTTAGCATGCACACATGTTGCAGTCTCATAGGACCCTTTATCAGTGATGACTTTAAGGTGCGAAATTTTGTGAAAATGCTATATTTTGCCAATTTTGAAAATCTAGATTCGATGGTTTAGTAGGACGTGTAAGCTCAAACAATTCATAAAATTGCCGAAATTTGGTAATACTGCATCCTAATTGTATTAAATTCGCCAAATAAATGGACATTTTATAGTAGAAGAGCTAAATTATTGATAAGACATCCTAATTCTAGTAAATTTTTTTCTATAAAAAAGTTAGTACAATAGAGGACAATCGCCACCATTTCTATGGTTTAGAAGTAGATAGAGGATGATAAAGTCATCATTGCCCTTTATAGATCCACTCTCATGCCATTAGGCCACAACTGGCAAGTGTAAGGCCATCACAAGTATGTGTGAGGCTATCACAAGGAATTAGGCAAAAGAGGATGGATGTTACTCCTGATCTGGGAGGAAGGGTGCACATCTCCAGTGATGTGCCAGGCACTAGCAGCTGAGAAGGCTAGGAGGGCACTTCTATTGACTATATCATGAAGCCAAAAAAGGATAGGGAAAAACCACAATCAAGAAACTGGGTCCAAATTTGCACGTCGGCTGGTATTCCTACTGCCTCTGTTTTGGAGCATGCTCAGTTGATCTGTGTCGACATGCGAGGCTACAAAGCAGATTGGATTGTTTCCCGGTTCCTTGATCTGTATGCAAGGATCTTGCCAATGACGGCCTGCAGCGCATTTCACCTCATCACGCTACTTCATCCCGGCCACATGCCCAACTGTCTCCATAGCCAAGCGCAGCTCGAGGGCGGCGGCGAGATTTGCATCGGCACCTACGAAGCCCTGAATTTGAGAACAAGAAATGCACCAAACATCATCAGTACTTTGTCACCGACATCTCGATTACTAGAGGTGCTGACAGAGCTGGAATTCAAGGGGCAAATCTGGATCTACGTTTTTTCGCGTCAACTCATCCAGGACAGAAGTACCTAGTACCACAGTGGCAATTGAGCAAGAATCTGAACGAAGTCATGCATGTAATTGGTCGTGATTCCATGTGGGGATCATCAGGGGAGGTAATGGACGCCCAGAGAGACGAGGATGCAGACCTCTTTGACGAACCTCATGACTTAATTAACATGTGCAATATCATGGAGCACAGGCAACCCGTGGACTTCCATGGTCCTTCACTTGGAGACCTTGTAAACTACGGTCCTTCGCTGGATAAAGAGGACGCAGGGTCCAATGGCAATGAGGATATGGCTGTGGGAGATTAACGATGCGGGAGATCGACTCTGAAAGTGGTAATGTCCATTCTATGTACAGAAACTGGGGAAGATCCACTTGGAAAAATCGCAATTGCGGTTTACATAAGCTTGAAGGTCGCACCAAGATGCTACTATTTGGCGTTGTACACAATACTGATGTATATAAGAAATTATTTTTTCATGTAAGTATAATCGCCATTCGTGTTTATTTCAATCTCTACGTTACCTGGAAATATTGATTTGAAATAAAATATATTCGTAATTCGCTGTCTACGTCGTGGCAATCTTGTGCACACAATCACAACGGCTATCCCCTAGACCCTAAACCCATTGACGTGGAGCACATGTATGATACCGAGATATTAAAAATTCGGCCAAATTTTATCGTCCGTGAGGTTGACCGGAAGAAAACCTCATAATTTCGCGTTTAACGCCGGGTTCTGGAGGCTTTTTTGCTTGGGAGGGACTTTGCCCATTCTTAAACTACCCTGTATACGCCCCTGACAAGCTATTTGGAGCAGAACGAGAATGTACTTTTTCTCAAATTAATAAATTCGTGCATCTATCTGGACGATATTTTGATGTATTCAAAAACTTTGGAAGAACATGAAGATCACGTCCAGAAGGTTCTTCGAAGCTGCGAGCACATGGGCTTTATGCCAAGTTGAAGAAGTGCCAGTTTGAGCAAGACTATGTCGAGTTCCTTAGCTACTAGCATCCATGGATCCAGCAAAGGTCAGCACAGTTCTGAATTGGGCAACACCCTCCTCAGTAAGGATATATAATGATTTTTTGGGTTCGCCAATTTCTATCGCCGATTTATCAAAGGCTACTTAGAGATTGTGCTCCATCTAACGCGCCTCACGTCAAGGAATGTACCATTTGAATGGGGCTTTGAAGCCAAGAACGTCTTCATTACCTTGAAACATGCCTTCACCATGGCACCAATCCTTGCTCATCCAGATCCTTCACGTCCATATATTGTGGAAGCAAATGCCTCTGATTTTGTTCTTGGAGGTATACTGTCTCAGGAGGGGGATGATCAAGAACTGCATCCCATTTCCTATCACTCTCAAAAGTTCCAGGCTGCAGAAATCAACTAAAGTTATGACAAGGAGCTTTTGGCGATAGTTGACTCTTTCAAGGAGTAAAGACATTTTTTGAAAGGACCCCCTCATCAGGTTACAGTTTAATTAGATCATCGAAATTTGGCATATTTCTAGTCTGCTCGAGTACTTAATCGACATTCAAGTTTTGTCTCACATCGATTTTGTGATCAAGTACCGTTTTGGATCCCTCCAAGGAAAGCCTGATGCTCTATCTCGATGTTCCTATCTTGAGCCGAAGCCGGGTGATCCTGCATTGATTAGTAGGCGCAGATTGCGCTAGGACCTGTTCGGTTCTAGCTTATGGCAATCACTTTATTTGAGAGACCTCAGGGAGCTCTTACCTCCGATCTGCTGGCTCAAGATGTCCTTTCACATCTTGATTTTGCTCCTCGGGATCGCCATGGCGATCCTCCCAAACAGATGCGGTTAGTCTATGTGCATTTTGAAGTGCGACATGGGCTAGTTTTCCACAATGGACTCCTGTATGTTTCTGATGGTGCTCTTTGACTTCAAATTCTGCAGTCTTGTCATGACTCTCCTCTCGCCGGTGACTTTGGAGTTGCCAAGACTTTGGAACTCATTGCTTGAGATTATTGGTGGCCAGGTCTCCATTGCACAATCGAAGTTTTTGTGCGCTCATGCGACACTTTCTGCCATGCGAGGACCTTGAAGCATCTCCCACATGGTTTACTTCAGCCTCTGCCGGTTCTAGGCGGTCCTTGGAAGAGCATTTCGGTGGATTTCATTGTTGAGCTGCCACATTCCGGTGGTCATGATGCTATCCTTGTTGTCCTAGTTTCTCCAAGACGGCACACTTCATCCCATGCAGTACTTCCATCACCAGTGAAGCCACAACTGATCTCTTGCTTCGTGAAGTTGTTCGACTCCATGGCTTGCCGGATATCATTATCAGTGATCATGGTCCCCAGTTTGTTGCTGGTTTCTGGAAACGCCTCCTACAACGTTTGAGGGATGAGCAGCTTGCAATTAGGAAGGTTGCGGCTGTAAGGGAGAAAGTTGAGAGAGAGAGGAAGCTGCTAAGTGAGCACAACAGAATAGGTAAGAGAGGGAGAACCAGAAGCGGTCTGATGCTGCATTCGAGGTAAGTACTGCTAGATTTAGAGGTTTCATGTATCCTATGGGTCTGTCAAGGGTTGCAATAGTTTTTGTGTAACAAAGGCCTATGAGTGATGAAATGAAGACAAGAAGACTGCAGGCCAGGAACAATTTGAGGTTGAGGTAGGCATTGAGTCCTATTAGAGTGCCAATTACATATAACCTCACATCTAGTAAGGCATTGCAGCAATCTGTTAGTCCAATTGCCAACACCCCTGTACATGATCACTTACAGGTCAATGATAATGAAGATGAGATGGAGGTTATGTGTAGCCTGGAGGACACCCACATTTGCTCTGGTGATGTTGGGGATGAGCAACAGGTGAGCATAGAGGGGTGCATATCAGTAGTTAGACTCGTCCCAAATCCAATCAGCACAATGAGGTTTCTAATGAAGTTTTGAGACTTGACAAACTCACAAGGTGCACCCCATAGGGCAAGGCAATTCCATGAGGTTAGACACCGAAGGGTGGATGAATTATACTGCTGCACATTCTAGACCTGAACATGACCATGGCAGGGCATTGGACAAGGCAATAAATCAGGGAGATGGTTGAAATAGGGGTGGATGCAGATATTATATCTAGGGCGAAGGGCATGGATGTGGGGTTTGTTAGCACATGGAGGGCTGAGATGAACCAAGGGACACAACCAACTTCCAGGTTCGATGAGTGGCATACTAATTGTTTAGCTTGCAGATGTCTAAAGACAATAACGAGACACAAGACAATTGAGGCACGAATTCGTGCACTATTGTTTGGTTGAAGAATTGTATTTTGCAAAGGTATTCAAATGTCCAGGTTTTCTAGCTTTAGGTGTTTACCATATCAGACAGTTTAACGAATAGTGCAACAACAGAAACCAAACACCCATGTGCTGATAAGTAAAGAATGAATAAGACAAGTAATAACCTATCAAACTTGAATTACTTTAACATAATGGTTGTGGGAACTTACAAACCATAACAGATAATCACAAACTGATTACGGGCAAACATGTAAGCAACAAACAAACTATGACACAGATATACAAATGCCTGGCAATTTCCTCATTAGAAAGCCTCAGAAAGCAATTACACAGTTTGCCACAAAGAGCAGGTTCCATTGGGGGGAAGGCACAAGGGCCCTGTGCAATTGCTGGAGATACATAAGTTGACCCTAAACCTTGGCACTTTCGCAGGACCATAGGCCTGGCAGTTGCAAGCTTGCCGCTCGCACAAAAGGGGGCCAATTACAGATAACCTCACATCTAGTGCAACATTGCAGCAACATGTTAGTCCAATCGGGAACACTCATGTACATGATCATTTACAGAGCAATGATAATGAAGATGAGATGGAGGTTATGTGTAGCCTAGAGGACCCATATATTTGCTCTGGTGATGTTGGGGGTGGGCAAGTGGTGAGCATAAAGGGGTACATCAGTAGTTACGCTCGTCTCAAACAAATCAGCACAATCAGGTCTCCAATGAAGGTTTTGGACTTGACAAACTCACAAGGTGCACCCCAAGCACATACTGCCATAGGGCAAGGCAACTCCATGAGGCTAGACACCCAATGGTACGTGTATTATGCTGCACATTCTGGACCCGAACATGACCATGGCAGGGCATTGGACAAGGCAAGAATAATCAGTGAGATGGTTGAAATAGGGGTGGAT
The DNA here is from genome assembly GCA_011763485.2 of Isoetes engelmannii. Taxonomy (NCBI): domain Eukaryota; kingdom Viridiplantae; phylum Streptophyta; class Lycopodiopsida; order Isoetales; family Isoetaceae; genus Isoetes; species Isoetes engelmannii. Next base: position 6,292 of record JAANSK020278680.1, read on the forward strand.
GCAGATATTATATCTAGGGCCGAGGGCATGGATGTGGGGCTTGCTAGCACATGGAGGGCTGAGATGAACCAAGGGACACAACCAACTCCCAGGTTTCGATGAGGGGCTCCCACTGACAACAGTAGACAGTCTTTCTCATGTATGTTACTCTTTGTATAGGATGCATGCATGTTTTAGTTTGAATAGCATACTAATTATTTAGCTTGCAGATGTCTGAAGACAATGACGAGACACAAGACAATTGAGGCACGAATTTGTGCACTCACTTTTACAAAGAGTTTTTTTTTGTTGAAGAATTGTGTTTTGCAAGGGTATTCAAATTTCCAGGTTTCCTAGCTTTAGGTGTTTACTGTACCAGACAGTTTAACGAATAGTGCAACAACTCAAACCAACTAATAGGTAAAGAATGAATAAGACAAGTAATAACCTATCAAACTTGAATTACTTTAATATAATGGTTGTGGGAACTTACAAACCATAATGGATAATCACAAACTGATTTACGAGTAAACATGTAAGCAACAAATAAACTATGTTACAGATATACAGATGCCTGGCAATTTCCTCATTAACAAATTTGCCTCAGAGGGCAATTACACAGTTTGCCACAAAGGGCAGGTTCCATTGGGGAAAAGGCACAAGCGACCGGTGCAGTTGCTGAAGATACATAAGTTGACCCTAAACCTTGGCACTTCCGCGGGACCATAGGCCTGGCGGTACGAAAGGGGGCCAATTGCAGATAACCTCACATCTAGTGCAATATTGTAGCAACATGTTTGTCCAATCAGCAACACTCTTGTACATGATCACTTACAGGGCAATGATGATGAAGATGAGATGGAGGTTATGTGTAGCCTGGAGGACACATATATTTGCTCTAGTAGTGTTGTGGGTGGGCAAGAGGTGAGCATAAAGGGGTGCATACCAGTAGTTAGGCCCATCCCAAACCCAATCAGCACAATCATGTCTCCAATGAAGGTTTTGGACTCACAAGGTGCACCCCAAGCACATGCTGCCATAGGGCAAGGCAACTCCATGAGGCTAGACACCCAAGGGTAGGTGAATTATGCTGCTGCACATTCTGGACCCGAACATGACCATGGTAGGGTATTGGACAAGGCAAGAATAATAAGGAAGATGGTTGAAATAGGGGTGAATGCAGATATTATATCTAGGGCCAAGGACATGGATGTGGGGTTGCTAGCATATGGAGGGCTGAGATGAACCAAGGGACATAGCCAACTCCCAAGTTCAATGAGGGGCTCTCACTGACAACAACAACAACCAGTCTTTCTCATGTTAGGTTAATTTTTTTTATAGGATGCATGCATGTTTTAGTTTGAATGGCATACTAATTATTGTTTGGTTGAAGAATTGTGTTTTGCAAAGGTATTCAAATGTCCAGGTCTCATAGCTTTGGGTGTTTACTATATCAGATAGTTTAACAAGTGCAACAACTCAAACCAAGCATGCATGTGCTAACAAGTGAAGGATGAATAAGACAAGTAAAAACCTATCAAACATGGATTACTTTAGCATAATGGTTGTGGGCATATACAAATCGCAATAGATAATCACAAATTGATTTACAGGCAAACAAGTGAGCAACAAACAAACTGTTACATGGATATGTAGATGCCTGGCAATTTCCTCATTACAATTTTATCTCCGGGGGCAGTTACACAATTTTCCATAAAGGGCAGGTTCCATGTTTGGGGGGGGGGGGCACAAGGGCCCGATGCAGTTGCTGGAAATACAAGGTAGTTGCACGATAGATCAGACAATTAAAAAAAAAAAAAGAAGAGACAAAACCCAGTGGAGGGGATCGTCCGGGGATTCACTCATGTATAAGGGGTGTATGCCATGTGCATGCAAGGGGTAGCAAAAAACCCCCCTGTATACGGATATTTAAAAGCCAATTTTGACCCCTTTCGAATAAGATTTACCTAGGCTAGTCCCAAAAATAACCTAAAAAATGACCCCCTACCGACCGTATATATACGAAATTGGGTCCAAAAAACCCCCCTCCCGTGCATGCACATGGTTTATACGTAAAAAAACGGTGAACCCCCCTTGTCCAGAGCCAGCCATGGAGGAGCTTCTTGGGTTTCATTCCCCTACGGGGCTCTGGAAGAGGATGCTACCCCTTGGCAGTGGATGAGAGCAGTGTCGTCCTTAGTCCACTCAACTTGACTGATGATTTCGGGGGAGACTTCTACCATGATTGAAGAGGAGATAGCAGTGGTGATCTCAGAGGGAGTGACCATGCTGTTCTTTAAAGTGAAACTGTTAGGTGTTGTGGAAGTGGTGGAGTTGGAAGGCATGATTGGGGTCGTTAGGCCGCCCCTAGGCCGCTTGTTTGGGGGCGGGCTTCCCCTCCTGCTGGGTCTAGCTATGTCCCACAGGCTCCCATAGCTAGGGAAATTGGTCTTGTCCATTCTGTCCATGGTTGATCTTCCAATAAACTTGCACATAAAAACCTGGCTGCATCAGTAAAGACAAAAGACCGTGATCAAATGCATCAGAAGGTGAAGCGCAAACCTTGGGCGTTCCTCAGGGTGTTGATCCGCCTCACTTGGATAGAAAGTATCTCGAAAGCCTTAGTATTTATACGGAAAAGGCAAATTATAGTTCTGCCAATGCCTTGCTTAGATTTCCTAAAATCTAAGGTCTTAATAGTCACTTGCAACATTTACAGTACCATCAGAGAATGTTCCAGGCATTTGGAATGTACTGATGAGGAATTAGGAAAGAACTTGGCAACTCAGCGTTCAAAACTTGGCAAAGGCCCGTCATCTTGGGGGCGATTACCATTAGCCGCTAGAACGATAGCTGGCACATCTATGCACGTAGAGGGCATTGGGGTGGGTAACCATGGATCGATTGACCAACAGTTGTTCATGAAGAGGACGTTATCTCCCCCCCCCCCATTATAACGATCTGGCATTAACGACATGGATTACTTTAACATAATGGTTGTGGGCACTTACGAACATTACAAATAATCACAAACTAATTTACAGGCAAATATGTAAGCAACAAACAAACTATGACACAGATACAGATGTCTAGCAATTTTCTCATTAAAACATTTGCCTCAAATGGCAATTACATAGTTTGCCGCAAAGGGCAGGTTCCATGATTGGGGGAAAAGCACAAGAGCCCGATGCAGTTGCTGGAGATACATAAGTTGGCACGGCAGACCAGATAATAAAAATAAAAATAAAAAAAGGGAAAAAAACCATTGGAGGGGGAGCCTCCAGAGCTAGCCATGAAGGAGCTTCTTAGGTTTGATTCCCCCACAGGGCTCTAGAAGAGGATGCTACCCCCCTCTGTTACAACAATCTGGTAGTGGATGATCAATGTCATCCTTAGCCCGCTCCACTTTGACTGGTGATTTCGGGGGATACTTTCACCAATGATAGAAGAGGAGATAGCAGCGGTGATCTCGGAGGGAGTGACCATGCAGTTCCTAACAGTGAAACTTTTAGGCGTTGTTTTGAAGTGGTGGAGCTAGAAGACGTGATTGGGGCCGAAGGTCTGTCCCAAAACCGTTTGTTTGGGGACGGTCCGGCCAGATCTGGTCGTGTCCCAAAGGCTTCCACAACCAGGGAATGTAGTCTTGCGCATTCTATCTATGGTTGATCTTCTAATAAACATGCACAAGAAAACATGGTTGCATCAATAAAACAAAAAGACAGGATCAAACGCATCAGAAGGTGAAGCGCAAACCTTAGGTGTTGCTAATGGTGTCGATCTGCTCGGATAGAGAGTATTTCGGAAGCCTTAGTATCTGTACAGAAAAGGCGAATTATGGTCCCGTCAATGCCTGCACTGCTTAGATTTCCTAAAATCTAAGGTTTTAAAGGTCATTTGCAACATTTGCAGCACCGCCAGAGAATGTTCCAAGCCTTTGGAGTGCCTGTGGATGAGGAATTAGGGAGGAACTTGGCAACTTGGAGTTGAAAACTTGGCGAAGGGCTGCCAGTTTGGGGGCAGTTATTATTTCCCGCTAGCATGGTAGCTGGCACAACTATACACGTAAGGGGCGTTGGGGCGGGTGACCACGGTAAATGCATGAGGCAAATTAAATTGATCGATGCTCGTTCGTGAGAGGCGCCGGTCAGTCAGGGGCCATAAAGTGGTGTCAAGAGGACACCTTGGCACTTTTGCGGGGCCATAGGCCTAGCAGTTGCAGGCTTGCCACTCGTACGAAAGGGGGGCTGGCTATAACGTAAGCGGAACACGAACCCCCCTTGATTCTACCCCTCATAACTTAAACCGTTGATTTTCTGTGAACAATTCCTTCAGTAATTTTGCAGTCCACAACATTAGGAATCTAAATCTCCTGGCGCATTGTCAAACGCGTCCATATTGTATAACCTGAAGAAATTTTCCCCTTAAGTGCATGGAACATGACACCCCTACCCTATCTTTTTTTTTTTTTTTTTTTTTTTGAAGTACTGAGTCACCAATATATTAAAGCAATAATAATGTTACAGAAATGAGTGAGGAGAAAAAGGAACTGCCCCGAAGGAACAGAGTTACCTCAACACTCCATAACAACTTAACAAAAATTAACACTTTCTTCTCTCTCTCTCTCCTGTCTTTTTCTCTTTTTCCTCTCTGTTTTCTTTCTCGTTCTCTTCACTCTCCCACTTTCATTTCCTCTCTCTCCTCGCTTTTTCTCTTCGTCCTCTCTCCTTTCCTTTCTCTTTCTCATCACTCACTTCTCTTTCTTTCCTGAACATCTCAAATGTTTATGCACCAATTCATTAATTTGAGAAATTCGAGCTCTTTTGAGAATTTTGAGCTAGCTAGCTGGACTCCCATGCTTAACCTTAAG
>JAANSK020278691.1:0-11136 GCA_011763485.2 Isoetes engelmannii
AACAACAGCAGAAAAGCAGTAACCCTAAGAAAACTACAGAAACAAAACCCTAAAGCTGTACAGAACTGGAAAAAAATGCACAGAACATGAAGGCGCTGAGAAACTCACTGGCACAAAGCGCAACCTGAAATTTTTTGCCCTCGAATATATAAATACAGTTTCGCGTAAGCGAAATCACGGCTTCGCTTATGCGAAACCTTTTTCGCGTAAGCGAACCTGAGGCTTCGCTTACGCGAACGAATCTCCAGCCGTCGCCGGCATGATTCTTCCCGCCACGTTTCGCGTAAGCGGATTCATGGCTTCGCTTACGCGTAGCACTTTCCGCGTAAGGGAAGCCCACAGTCTGCTTACGCGAAATTTTTTTCTGCCTGTTTTAAGTCATTCTGCTTACGCGAAAAAAGTTTCGCGTAAGCGAAGCTGAAGGTTCGCTTACGCGAAAAAAAATAAATTCGGTCAGCGAGCGAAAAAGACGTTATATACATTTTAAACCATAAAATACGTATTTTTGGACTTTATACATCTGGAACTTAGCATTTGTACATACGGAGCCTATCCCTGGTTGGCTGCATTCTACTTATTAACACCCTTATGCTACATATTCACAACAACAACTTGGATTACTTCAATTTACAAGTGAAAACATTGACAATTTTATATGAAGTCACTCAACAACTCTTAAAACCTCTTTTAATGTGATTTGCCAGGTGCAGATCCTGCTTCATAAGGGTTACCCTCTTAGCATGTACTGTACATGCTACAAAGTCTTCAAATTGTTGCACCAGAAAGTGCTTTGCAGCTTCCTGTAATGCATCTAAGGCTCCCTGGGTAATCCTCATAGCCACTGAAGTGTAATGGTGCACGATTTCTCTGACAAGTCGGGCAAAAGCTGCTCTCTGTATCAGAAATCCATAGCCCTTCTGGAAGTGTCTGATCTCCCGTATCGCCCTCGAGAGTGTGGACGCGTGTTTCCTCCTCATAGGCTTCTTCGGAGGCTTGGGTGGTTCAAGCAGCTTCTTCAGACTCATCTGCTCCTTGGTGGGCCTCCCCGACTCCACGTAGCTAACGTGATGCTCGTCATAATACTTCTTGTATGTGTCATACATTTTCATGTATGCCTTGTGCTTCTTCAGCTTCTCCATATATTCCCGGTCCTGCCTAATGAGCCAAGAATTCTGTGCAGTCCTAACGGGTTTCTTATTATCTTCAGGAATGGGGTCCCACTCAGGAAAAGGAGGTGGGGCTTGGGCTTTGGCCTCCTCTGCAGTCTCCTGCTCTACTGGTTCATCCTGTTGTTCACCATTTGCACCTGCATTCGAGGGACCTTCCTTGTTGTAATCCCTCTTCGACAGCTTTCATGCTTTTGCCATATCAGCTTCTTCTTCATCTGACTCAGTGTTATAACTGCTAACTGATGGTTCTCGATCCGGCTTCCCTTCCCCTTATCCTTTGCCTGCTGCCTGGTGTCATCCTTATTCTTCGTTCTCCTCTCGAGTCTTTCGGCCTCGGCCCTGTCCTCCTCGGCCTTCTTTGCTTCTTCTTCTTTCTTCCTTGCCTTCTCCTCCTTGGCTTTCCTCTTCTCGACACGCTCCACGTTCCTAAGGTGCCTACATTTCTTCTCTAAGGACTGGGTGTCCTCTCCTCGTGCTCTGGCTTCTTCAAGGAGGCGCTCATACTTCTGCAGTTTGTCGCTTGCTAGTTCGAGAGGGGTCTTCATCTTTGCAGTATGTTTGGTGCGGGCCATGCAAAGAAATTTTGGAATCAGAGCAAAAGTGCCTAGGGAGCACCTAACTAGGCAAGAGCAAAAACCTAACAGAAATCTTGATTTATGGGAGGGGTGACTGCCTTTATATAGGGAAATTTTTTAGGGTTTGGGAATTTTTTTTCAAACTTAAGTATTTAAGTGCTTAATTCATATGATAGTAACCTACTTAACACTAATTAATGCCCAGGTGAGTTGATGTGCGCCAGGAGGCCATAAGTCCAGGGACTTATGTAACTGTGGCGCACATAGACTCTCCTCACTTCCTGTGAAAATTTTATCTTATTGTTTATTGAGAGTTTAAGGGTTATGAGGCCTATTCTAGGATGTTCATGGTCTAAAAGTTGATTTTCTCTACTGGTGTGGCCACTAAAACACTATGACGTACTTCATTTTGACCGAGCTATCCCCATAGGGGTTACCCTAACTGTTACAACTAGCTACTGCTCCTAAGCATATTACTTCTACCCTGGGAAATGTTTTTCCCTCTTTTCGAGGTTCATGCTTGGGACTGATTCTCAAGCTGAGTTCTAGGACAGTTAGTCTATGGGTGATGGCCAGATGGCCAGTGCTCGATCTTGGTCCACCAAGATCATCGCTCTGATACCGCTGTGACGTACCCAACTCGTATACGGTGCTCCCACCGTATATGTGTTGGATCATTCCCCCTGCTAGCCAGCAGCTAACAAATGGTCGTCCATCTAGCATAGACTCCTTGATGGCAGACAAGGGTCTATACGGGAGGACCAGACGTGCCATTGACCCCGGCTCCCTCGGGATCCACCTATCAATGCGGAAACGTGAAACAAACATAAGACAATGAATCAAACATATACAGATCCACCTCGAAGGGTGGTGCTCACCAGAATCCATGTATCAACATACCTAGCAACTGAAAGGAAATACTATCCAAGGCTCGGACTCATGGTATGACTGAGGCTTGGGGTCTCCAGAGATCAATCAGACAGAATAGTGATAACGGAGTTGGCTGGCATAAGAACATGGCTTTGGGTTGTCCACTCCATCCGCCCCTCCTATGCATACTTTGCAGATAGGTCGATGATATTCGGGATTGGACCATAGTCTACCGGGAACATAGCCAGAGGGGTTACTACTGGGTTACATCTCCCCAGCCCCGTTGAGACAGGTAAGAGGATCACTCCCCTACCGGATGAACTATGCCATAGCAGGCAAACTAGAGGACTACCACTGTCCTTACTCGACTTAACCCACTTGAAGAGAACTACCACTGTCGCCAGTCCTGGGACTCTAACTAGCCCCAGCTGCACAACGCCAGTGGCACCATTTCCAGACACGGATCCCAATTCGACTGCAACACATGGCTTCTTATCCCCAACGAGTGTCGAACCCATACAACAGGGTACACGCACTCCCTGAGTATTAGGCCTAGTCTGCAGTGCTCCCCTGTAAGGCTTTACACCCAGTGGGAGCTAACTGCTATGGGACATATCCACCCTTACGATCCGGTCTGACCCCTAAGAACTCGACACAGGTGGGTCACTATGCACAGGCTGCAATTAATGGGAATTAATTGGGATCAATGCTATGAGCATACTACAGAACTAAGGCAAGGGTCTCTACCCCCCTTCCCAATACACAAGAGGCAACAGATAGACATAACAACCATAACAATCTCTAAACAGAACTGTAATAACAGAGTAGAACTATTCATAGACAACCAAGGGTTAATCCTACCTGCTTAGCATTCATTAGTTAATCCTAGACTATGGGCATGGATAGCTAATGGATGCTACAAGGCAAATCTAGAATGGTAGTAGAACCTACCAGATCCCTGGCTGCCAGGCATGGGGCCTCTGAATCCTTCCATAGCTGTCAAGAACAGAGGTGGGTCTGATGTAGGGTCGACTTGGGGCTGCTGAGCTGCTGCAAATCGACCTGGGCTCTCTTCCAGAGGTAGGATATGGTACTGCAGGTCTGCTACTATGCTTGGGCACACCCTCCAAGGCTATGGCTGCTGCTACACTCCTCTCCAAGCTTCTTGGCTACTGCAACTCGATTCCCTAAACTGCTCCTTCCTCCCTAGGTGAGTTTCCCAAAGGGGAAACTTAGGGTTTAATGGCCTTTATAGGTCCATTTAGGTTAGGCTTAGGGTTTTAGGATCTAAAACTCTTGGATGATGACATGTGGCTTTTAATATGTCAATGGTCATTTAATATAGTATAGTTGACATTAATGGGAATGTCAATATACTATATTTAGGAGTCCATGGTCCAATGTTACTATATTGGCAATGCCATATTTAATACCAATATTGGCTCAAAGGGGCATGTTGCCCCATAGGGTACTCTATACCATCTATGGGTAGACGAGGTACATGGCGTATGTACGACATGTATCGGTGATGTGGCATATATAATATACGTACTTATACCGTATATTATTATGGAACGTCGCAAAGCCTCTCTGGTTCGATCGTTTCATGCGACCCCAACACAAAAAAGAGGTTGCAAGATGCTGCTTAAAAAGTGGAATTGAACCACTTAGAAAGCCGAAATAATTTTGTTTTGGATAAGATTAAAAACTGGAATTGAACCACTTAGAAAGCCAAAATAATATTGTTTTGGATAAGATGGGCTTCTTAGCATGTTGAAATCCCTAAAATATGAGCCAAACTAAAGTAATCGATCACAACATGCAATCATTTACAAACCACTATTTGTTTAAGCAAGTTCTCTTGCCATCGATTTGCCTTGGAACTATTACATGGTAGTTTTCAACATATGTCTGGTTGTATACTGTTATGCATGATTCACATAGAATCTTCCTCAATTATGCATGCGGTAAAGTGGATTTGATTTATTCCTTAATGAATGTGAGATGCCATGTGTTGGGATTTCTCTTGTATAGGAGAAGGATTAGACACAAAAAATAAGCACTAGTAATTTCAACTGCACGTCTGACAAAAAGAGCATAAGGCATGCTTTGTAAGTATCACCCTTGCAGTACTGTCATAGGAAACAAATAGTAAAAGTAAGACTCAAACCATGTTGTCATAATGAAATGGTTGTCATTCAAGCAACTCTGCACAAACACAAAAAGTAGAAAACATTGTGGATCCTAGCAATAATTCCATGTATATCTTAGGCATTATGAAGTACATGAATTGGATTGAAAAAATATCCGCATCCCACAACAACGATAGAAATCATTAAAAAGGGTTACCTCCCTTCAAGAGAGAATGGAAACACTAAATGCTTCCACTAAATTTGCTCCCCTTCTACCAACATTATGCAAAATCTTTACTTTTGGAATAAAAATGAAGATTGATTCTATTCTTATTTGAACCCATTATGTGCAGAGGTTTTAAATTCGCTCATGGAGAACATATATGGATGTAGAAGGGAGGGATTTGTCTGCATGCAAAGGAGATGTTAAATGAATTGATACGCACATAAACATGATGGTCGGCAAGCAGAATGCAAGGATGATTACAAAATATCATTGTAAAAAAAGGATGATGCAACCTGTACCGTTATGAATTGGTGTCATATCCATCTACTAAGCATGAGTTTTTAAAGACAAAAATCTTAGGTAGACTTATGGCTGCATTAATCAACACTCTACACCCTACCAAAACTTACAACATAATCAATTAAGCTATTGCAGAAAGGAAATGAAAAATATTGTGTGTTAACATATCATTTAAGGTATTTATCACGTTGGTATTTGCTTAATAATAATGTAATTGGTCTAAGATATTGTCAAAGAATGGGCCAAGCATGTGGCCAATATTCATGGATTTTAAAATTGCTCAGACACACAAGGTGCTACAACTTTGCACGGAATTTGGGATCATTTTTCTTGCAAAGAATCATTAACATATGTTTTCAGGCTTGCAGCTTGCATAACTGTATGCCAGGAGCCATTCTTGCTATAAACGTCCGGAGTATGCTTGATATCAGGTGTTTGTAGGATGCTTCAATCATTGTCCTTGCAGCCAGAGATAGTTCTGTCCATTGTTTATCTCCAATTTGCTTCTGCATTGACAATTCAGATGCAGTATAACAAATCCTTTGAAATCTTGCTAAACAGTTGTGTGTTTCATTTGGAAGAGCCCATTGTTTAATTGATGGTGGGCTGCCTAAAAGCATATAGCGTAGTTGCAAGAACGTCGTCTTTCCACAGTTTGCCTGCATTTCCCATCACTCAAATCTGTAACATGTTAGCGAAGCACAAATTATAACATGTAACACTCAATCCAAAATTTGTAGATTTAGTTACCATAGTTCCTGCATAATTGTAAGGGCACGCCATTCTCCGTAAGTCAGGTGTTTCTATCCTTTGAGATTTTCAAAGAACATCACCCCTTCTGCATGGTTGCGCATTTCTTGTTGGCGCAGCTTGCAAATCTCAAAGTGCCAAAAAAATGTTTGTAATATGCCAAAATCGTAGGTGGAAATTTGGTCAAATTTGCAGGGGTCGTTTTTCATGTAGAGGTCTAATTTCTGCAATTAAAAATCTAAAACTGATGAGTCAGGGCCTACTTTCCAATTCAATTGTAATCACTTGATTCCATTAAGTATAACTCAAGTTATCACATTCTGACTACAGATTACTATTTCTGGGCAATTTTGGAAATCTTGCAGATGTCTAGCAGATTAAGTCTATTACTAAAGATTTTGATGACCAGATCAATCTCTTCATAAAGAAAGTTCTCGTGCAATAGAAGCAAATCCTTTGTAGCTGAGCATTGCCGCTGCTCGCATTTTCTCTTTTTTGGAATCTTGCTAAACAGTTGTGTGTTTTATTTAACAGAGCTCATTGTTTAATCGATTATGGGCTATATAAAAGCATGTAGCATAGTGAACCTCGCAAGACAAGCCTCCATTTTCCATCATTTGAATCTGTAAGATGTGAAGGAAGCACGAACTATAACATGTACAAACGTGTTTGCTTCTTTATTCTGTACATACATAGCCATTGAATAATTGGCAACTAGATAACAAACTCAATACGTAAAAGCAAATTTGCAAATTCAGTTACCACCGTTCTTGCACTGATCGTGGCCCCCTTCATGGTGACCCACGTTCGTACCCGGCTTAACCCCCCAAAATCCATAGGGTGAGCTCACCCGCACCTATCGATCCCAGGGTGATCTTTCAGATCGACAGCTGCGACCCAAGGGGTGTCAGACCCATACCCGACCCATACTCAGTGATTGACTATAAGCTTAGCACACTATAGGGGCTCCAGTAGCCACGCTCAGCAAGGCCGCACCTCCACTTCACGATTACGTCCGTTATCTGGTGCTCAATCACATCATAGCATCTACAGCCAGGTGGGCACATGCCGCAATTATTGTTGGGATTTATAGGATTCTAGCTAGAAACATCTATAATCCAACTAGCCTTTTAGGTTTCTACCGTCCCTTATCCCACAAGCACAAGAGGTGCATCGAAGAACTACCATTAATCCATTCATAACCGCAATTGATAAACAACATAAGGTCTTAGCATCCATCTAGTCAACCAATGGTCAATTCCTAACTAGAAACTCAAGTTATCTAATCCTGCTAACCGGTGTCTTGACTAGATCCATTATCACGGAGATTTTCCATCCTCAATGCATTTCCACTCCAAAATTCAATTTTTGGCCTACCTTTGGCAAGACCAGCATGGCTTCAATTTGGGACAAATTGGCGTGAGGCTGTAATTTGGTTGTGTCCATATTTAGCAAGTCCTTCCTTGACAAATTGAGTTGTGCTAGGTGGTTGATGCTAAATTAGTTAATCATTAATTTACTCTTTTCGCCTTTTATATTAATATTTACTTCTAGCTTAGCTAACCTTAGCTTAATATTAATTATTCATAGTGAGAAGTCATGTCTATCCATAATCTAATCGCAAAAAAAAAAAAAAAAAAAAAAAAAAAAAAAAAAAAAAAACTAGCAGTAATGCAGGGTTGGGGAATGGTTGAGCAGGATTGATTGTGTAGTTTTTCTATTGCTGGCATTGTTGGTGGATTGTGTTGGTTTCTTGTCTCGAGATAAGGGGCGGAAGGTAATATATATCATCTTGTTGGAAGGTGGTGGTTGTGTCTTGGATGCTGGTTTTAAGTGAGGCGGTTGTAAATGATATGAATATCTTCAAACTCAACACTAATTCAGAATATGTACGTATATATGGAGTAGGTACTGATGCAAGTATATTATCCAGTCGTGTAGTTGGCAAATCCATCACATGACTTATGAAACTTAAAGACTATTGTGCGAATATATTGAAGAAAGGAACAAATTTGCTTTTGGAGTCCGAGTATTTGAAAGTGGAAGCATCATGTGCCTCCTCAAAAAAGTTTTTTAGCTTTGGTGGTTTAAGGTTGTAACAACATAGTCCAAGCATTTTAGTATGTTTAGAAACCTATACCCACTTAAAGGGAGTTTTATGTTGCATTTTTGTGGCGTAGCCAGATCTATCAATAATGCAGTATAATGTGTTTTTGTTTTAGTGACTTTTGAGTTATTGATTGAAAGCAACTAAGCACAAAATGTTGGATGTGTAAATAATGTGATTTTTAAATGTAATATAATATGTTTTGTGTATAATTTTATCAAAGTCATGGTCTCATGGTTTCAATACCTTCTCTATTGATATGCAAATATTGCTAATTCTAAAATTAATGTTTTGCTTAGGTGGATTTTCTACATTGTTATATTTCTAATGGCAATTTAGATGCATGTATTCAGATAATGGCGCCATAATAGCTCAAAAATTTTAGAATGGCCTTGCTCAAGGGGCACTGAAATGATTCCAAAGAGTATCACTGCAATTTTTCTCCACATGTACTAACTTGGATTTTTTGCTTAGAAGTTATAAATGGGAGGAACAGGGGCAGACGAACCCAGACGAACCTATAATTGCATCTGCTTAAAATGGGTTCGAATGCATTTTGGCAAAATGCTTGAGTTCTTTATGAAATACAAGCAATTTGTAATGGAAATTTTAAACTATAGCCTTGATGGGGTTACTCTTGAATGGAGAATATGTTGCGTAGAAAAGTGACATTTATTTAAACATATCACATATGACTAGCGTGCCTGTGCCTGTCAAATATGGAATCCACAAACTTTTCCATGATGCTAGAACCATGAATACATTAATAATGTGCTTTCAAAGATTGCCCGATAAATAAAAAAACTTAGGCAGTCCTCAGTCCTGGAGAAACCACAGAAAGTGAATCTGCATTAATCCAAGGGTGTTACATATGTCTACAACAAAATGAGAAGATGATGCATGACTGCATGAATAATAACGTGCTAAAGGAGTGTTCGAACAGTGGAACTCCAAAGATCGTATCCATTTGAGTAAGTTCAAAATTGTTAGCTAAAAAGGGCCTAGAAGGAGTAACCAACATATGTCCTTCTGGCCCGGTCAAAAGGGTAATGCCAAAACATTGAAAACATTGTAGTTGTGTTGTAATGAAGGTAAGAGAACATAAACAATGACCAATGATATATAAAGGATCATCAACATTCCTTTGAATGCTAACTAGCAGAGATAGCAAGCTGCTTACCTATGGGGATATGGATATGTAATGAGGTGTCATGGAAATCTTGTGAGCTGGTTGTGCATAGCAAGGGTATATAGAAAAGAAGCACTCAGTGTCTTCTATGAAATGCAATAAGGGTTGCAGCAATTGGATGCTATATTAATATTTTTGATAGCTGAGCAAACAAGACAAATTTCCAACTGTTTTATCTAGAATCATGATATCCGAGTGAGTGGATATGAATTGAGTCCTTTGGGCCATCAATGACAAGAAGACAAAAAGCTTTGTAACACTGAATTATTATCTTAATTCATCTGCAAATAGTCTGAAAAGGTTCATGGCTAAGCTTGTTGAAGAACTCATGCATGCTGCTGATGACCGTACTTTTCACAAATTCTGGAACAAAAATATCAGTTAACAAAACCTGCAAAAACAAGAGAGATACTTTATTGACAAACCAATAAAAGACTATAACGACCTATTTTTTGATGACAAAGTTATTGAACCCAGAACTTTATTGACAAACCAATAAAAGACTATAACGACCTATTTTTTGATGACAAAGAAATTGAACCCAGAGTATCATTCAACCCCCTTCACATATTCTTATTCAACCCCCTTCACATATTCTTATTCAAACCCCTTCACGTATTCTTATGAAGTCCTATATGCTCCCCCAAGATTATAAGAACTGAAATTTCTTTCTCTTTTAGAAGAAGAATTTTTTTTTAGAGTAATTGCTCAATATTTACAATCATATCATTTGATGGAATTACAATAAATTAAAAGCACAGAAAAGCTTTGATAAGGATCTACAATACAACATCTGAGCAGACAAAATAATCTTCAAGCAATCCAGCAGTAGTCCCATTGTTTGTTCAAACAACAAGGGCAAATCAATTCTCACTTTAATATCATGTTTGTAGAAGCCTCCGCAAATGCCTTGAACTAATCATATGCATAGGTATGCTCATTGTCATATCATATCACGCAATTTTCCAAATCACACATACTAAAGGTTAAATGCTAACATACCCATCATTTGGTGTGAAATGATGAGATAGTACATTTCCTACTGGAATAAAGTACCTGCCCGCATTAATCATCTCGATGTTCACACCAACATACACAGCTTAGCAATGCGTGACAAAATCCAACAGGCCAGAGAAAGGTGAGCTTATTCTATGAAAAAGATTGAGACACCTTTACTAGGCTGCAATCTATTGTGAGTTTTTTCCTTGATTTCATCCTAGAACTAGAACGAGCACGAAGCTCATGTTCAAATCCTAAACAGAACCATCTACAAAACACAGCTTAAGCTCAAGTGCTTAATAGAGATTAATGCACCCAATAGTATGCAGCCATGTACGTGATATAAGGTAAAACTTATTGTAGTGCCCATTTGCCACTTTGAAGGATCTGTAGTTCTGCGCTCGGACAGTATCTGTAGTTCTGCGCTCGGAGGCAGTATCT
Organism: Isoetes engelmannii; assembly: GCA_011763485.2. Classification (NCBI taxonomy): domain Eukaryota; kingdom Viridiplantae; phylum Streptophyta; class Lycopodiopsida; order Isoetales; family Isoetaceae; genus Isoetes; species Isoetes engelmannii. The sequence continues at coordinate 10,759 of JAANSK020278691.1, forward strand.
GTAGTTCTGCGCTCGGAGGCGCTCTGATGGGCTGGTCGCCGGATAGGACAGCTTTACCTTTTTGGCCATAACTTCTGCATCTGAGCTCGCTTTTTGGCGTGCTTGGGCTCGTTGGAAAGCTTGTGCAGAGGGCTTTCCATCAGTGGGTGTTTTGGTAGGTTTCCTTTTGCATAAGGCAGCCGGATCTGGTCTGATACCTTTCGGCCATCTCCTCCTCGATGGCGATGAAGGCAGTATCTTCTCTATCTTCTTCTCAAGGATCCTTCAAGCCCTCGCTAACGAAGAAGCCTCAAGGAGCTACTTTGGTGCAGCGAGAACATCCTCTGGTGAAAGAAAGCTTGATGCAAGAAGGTATGGATCTCTCTCACAGTGATTTTC
>JAANSK020278702.1:0-11136 GCA_011763485.2 Isoetes engelmannii
TATATGTTCAGCTCCAACCCTCTTTCAGATTCTGACCCAGACTATCTCGACCCTGAAAGCCTTTAGATATATGCTTATTTATGTTGTTAGTCCAAGCCACAGAAATTTCCCTTTGCTTCCATCACCCACAGCTCCGCTGATAAAGACCGGAACTGAGCTCTGGTACCATTTGATATGATTCCAGGTATTTGTAGAGTAGCAGATCTTAAATACAACACTCAAAAGAAGAACAAGGGATAGAACAAGGAAGATAATCAAATATATAATAATTTCTCTGAACAAACTTGATATGGTCAATCTTCTTATCCACCAACCGGATCCACAGGGCTTTGGCAAAATCTCACAAGCTCAAGTTTAGCCTTTAGAAACAGATCTCCACTACTCACCCTCGCGCCAGGAGTGCTCGAGCACTCCTGGCTCAGGTTTCTACAATTCAATCAAAATTGCAAACAAGAACTCCACTAAGCAATCGGAATTGCAGAACAAATTCGTAAAGGCTGTTTCGGCTGTCTGCAGAAGTCGGGAACAAGGAACAGATGTTGGTCGTTCATCCAGAACCGGCACTGGTGCAATCGCGACCCGACTTGTCCTTTGGCAGTTTCATATCTTTGTCTATTGCTATCCTTAGGATAGAACTTATCCCTTAATAAAATATAAACCAAGGCACTCCATTGTATAACTCAATCAGTCGTTTATGCTTGTATATATCTAAACTATATAATTATTGTTGGCAAGATGCTTTAGGTATATTCCGAGTTATTCCTATCTTAGTAAAGTGACAAGTGTCAAAAATTTTGCTCCGTTTTACACAAAGTGGATTTGAATTTGGTTTGAGGTCCGCTGCATTCCGGAGTTCCTAAATCGTCTCTGGGGTAGACTCTTCTCATCCGGATTTTGCTTCCGTCAATAGGAGAGACTGCTGCGCACTTGAACCGAAGGTGCATCAAGCATTTCTTCCGCTTCTGAGTTGCTTGAGGTCGCCGTAATTTATTTTTTTCTTTGATCTGATGATAGTTTTTCATTTGCAGGAGCAACAGTCGATCTTAGCATTGTCAGATTGAGGACATATCATAGGAACGGTACAGTGGGGATGCAGCTCTCTTATGTATTTAAGATATTGCATATATTTGTAACTTCTGTTTTTTGTCTTCTGCAGGATATAGACCCAAAGTCGTCATGCAGCATTCTCATATCTTCATGAACAGTGGAGCCTTTGCGAATTAGGCAAAGCAGGTTTTGCAGAAATGGTTTGGAGCTATGGTCTAGTCAAGATCCCAAATCTTATCTGCCAAAACACCGGCTCTGCAGTTTGCACTCTTCAAGATAAACTGAGGTTAGAAATAAGGTCGTTTTGTATTTGGGTTTTGGCTAGACTATGGTGCTTCCGATAAGCCCAAACTGCAAATATGGAATCCAGAAATGCGTTAGACGTAATACCTCCACTCCTCTTTCTATGCTAATAAGCTCGTGTTTCTTTTCTTCTAGGGTTTCTGCATTCACAAATTAATTGTTTTGATTATATATTGCTAGGTTATTCCATAACTTTGGCTACTGCAGCTTCAAGAGCTCTATCTTTTTAGTTCAACTTCTTTGGTGGCCCTTTCATTTAATTGTTGGCATGTCTGGCATGATTCCAGATTATTATCCATTATATTTGATTTGCACAAGAGACAACGGACATTAGAGACAACGGACATTGAGCAACGGATAACATTCTTGGGAAGAGATAAATGATCATGTTGCTCAATAATTCAATAATAAACATTATTAGAAAGAGATAAATGATCATGTTGCTCATAGGTTTAATTCAATAATAATGCTGGAGCGAGGTTCATAAATTCTCGACATCTCTGATAATCAGTGTTCTTGGTTTCTGATATGCAGGTTCTTAGTCATATCACAAATTTGTGGCAACAATGCTCTATTCCTCCAGTGCTTTGACTATTAAGGGAATGTGATAACAGCATTGGCAGGGAATATGATAACAGCATTGGCAACTATTCCCTATGTCCCTATTTTTTGTTGCTCACAAGGTATTTATTCTCTTTATGTATTGTTTTCGTGCACTAGTTTCTGTTTGTACCAATATGTTACTTCTATGTACAGGTGCCTCAATCGGATATTTAGGGATTGGACAAAGGTAGAAAAATAAAGTAAATAGACCATGGTAGAATATATTTTGTCATACTGTTTTAACTGCTTTAGACGGAAATTTATTCTGTCATATTCACAAGAGTTACTGTGAACTTGCTGGATCTTGATTACATGGAAAATGAAAAAGTCATTCCAAGTCTTGGATCCAGTTGAACAAAAGAAATGTTCGCGGCGGCGCGATAAATTTCTTGTAGATTTAGATATTTACCCAGGCCCTTTGACAACCATTTGAGAACAACATCCATGCAACATTTGCCATATTTCCTAGTCCCTTTTTTTTTCGTGGGACCAAGAAAAGTTAAAGGGCCTAGATCTAGTTGTTAAAATTTAAGGGCTTAGATTTGAAGACAAAGTAGTTGCAACAAAAATTCAAAAAAGCGGCAAGGATCATGACATGGCACTATCAAAGGTGGAGATCTTCATCAAATTAAAGGCCAAGGTTCCTTGAGAAAATTATAAACATTTTGAGGAGACAAAATCTCCTCTTTCCCATTCGCCTCATTTCTTGTAAAGGGCTTGTGGCAGGGGCCTGATGGAGGAAAACGAGAGGTCCTCCATCACAAGATTTGAGTTCGAATGATGTTTCTATTTTGATGTTCAAAAAAGATTGGTGCACCATTTCCTTCTTATTCTTCATTTCTTCTTCATCGCCTCCATTCGCAGAGGGGCCCACTATCTTTGAATTGAGATGGGAGATGGATTTGGGAGCCACATCAGGATATGCTTTGTTAGTGTTGCCAGACGGGAGCGGTTGAAGATGAGTGCCACACTCTCCAGAGTTGCCCAGCATAAATTCAGATCCGGACACGCTATGCTGGCCTGCTCAGACCCGGCGAGACCCTGTGTATGCTCCTGAACACGACCTCAGTACGATCGTTGGGATCGTATATTCAGGACATGATGGACAAAAGAGCTCAGGCATGCCCTGCCATAGCCACCTAATGTGTGTACATACTTTTCATGTTTATTCATGTCTATTTGAACAGCTTGTCAGCAGACTTATCACTGCCACTGTTTTTCCCTGGGGGGGGTTTAATCCGAGCAGTAATACGTCTGCTGCACTCTTGTATTGGGTCCCATAGGTTGATTGGCCTTCGTGGACGATAAAAAACAAATCAATTCAATTCAATTTATTAGTTTATTCTCACTTTTGCATCTCACATTTTGGTCATCTCTGGCTTTGATACTTCAAGATTTTTGGCTTCTTCAAATTATCTCACAAATCTGCCACATCCTCGAATGCTTGGTTGAGAGTGGGAAATCCCACCAACAGCCTCAGCAATAACTTGAACAATATTCACCCAGCAATAACTTGGAAGGGTTCGAACACCCTAGTTTCAACTTAGAAGGAACACACCTTGTGATTTCTTATTAACTCTCTAAGGGATACTATAATGACCTTTGAAGTAAGACTACAAGTACCATAATTCGACAAGTTCTAGAGTTAGCCAATTAAATATGAACGATTGTAGATATGCAAGGTGATCAAGTATCTTCATGTGTTGTTTGGGGAAGTTAGAATCCGAAATGATGAAAATGTTAAATGTCCCTACTTTCCTTAGCAAGTTCAACTATCTTACAAAATTCCAAGGGAAAACATGAGCAGATGGTTTGACATTGGCGTTGCGGACTCATACAAGACTTCTAGGGGACGGTGTGTGCCCTTCCTTCATCCATTCCCCCTTCAATGGCCCACTTTTTGCCCTTTAATAATCCATCTTTGTCCTAGGGCCCACTCTTTACCCTTTAATATCCCATTTAGCCCCACCTTAAGAACTATTGGAGATTGAACTAGATATATAGTCTATTGTATCGCACATCCAATGAAGGTTAATTGTGAGCATTTGGTTGTCCATTGGAGGGCTTTCGGTGGTCCATTAAAGGGCTTTTGATGGTCAATTAGGGTATAACCATACAACTTAAAATCTTCCTAACAAGCTTCCATTTTTGTCAAAAGGACAACTCTGTGTTTAATATCCATTGAAAGCTAAACTTTGAAATTTTATCACCGTATGTCAAAATAGGTAGATTTAAAAAAAAATAAACCCATCGAATAAAGTTTTTTTGCTTTTTAAGTGGGCGCTTTATAGGCACCCTCCCCTAGTTGTAAAATTGTTGATGGTTCTCCATGCTGATTGCAACCTTTTGCAGCGTGCCCACTGACAAACATAAGCAACAAGCACCATCATGCCAGCTTGAATAGAACTCATCAAGCTCCATAAAATTTTCTTCTCTCCGCATGGAGTAAATTGGAAAACAAATATCAGCCATATGCATGAGTCCCCCAGCATACTTGGCTCAAGTACCCAAATAAATAAAAAGGCTATTACATCCGCAGAAAATATCTGAGTCAGGGGATGAAATAATGATCCAATAAAGCCGTAGCTCGTCTAAAATGTAAAAAGCTATTCATTCACTGTACAGTAGAAATTTATCTGATACCTGGCTGTGCTCCTTCACATTCTGGGAGTCCACGGACAGGAGAAAAATCTTTAGGATCCCATAATTACTTCAAGCCATGGTTAAATCAGGTCTTAAAGGGTAGAGATTTTAGCTTCCCATCAATAAGGTGCCTGATGTTCACACTGTTCTTGAACCTCCTACAGAAGTAGGTAGGCCTGCTGCTTGCATATCTTTCAATGTGGTTGCGAGCCAATCCAATCCTTCATAAAGACCTTCAGCCTTAATAGCACATGTTCCCTGAATATGCCATCTCCGATTTTTCAAATTGAAAAGACCTAGGCCCTCGCATACCTCTGCTGGAGACATTGCTCCCTTCTGCTTTATCAAAGACACGAAACAAAAACGATAATAAACTACATGAGTCTAAACCATGTTGCAGAAAGAAAGTGTTCAGGTAATTGTATCACACCATATCCTGCTTGTTTGCAAACACCAATATTGCACAATTTCTCATCAGAGGATCGTTGATAATAGCCTACAGCAAGGTCATGATGTTAATAAAAGAGCCTAAAAGAGCTCGCAATATGGAAGCAAAGTATAGAACCTGAAATTCACTTTTGGCCCTGCCAATCCGTTCTCTGTCCAATGAGTCAACAACGTATATCTGTATTCTCACAACCAGCACTTGTTATATTGACATTCCTGATCTCTATAGACAAAAGCTATGTTCCAATTCTGGTAATGACTATACTAACCACCTCTTAGTAATGGTAAGCTCTGATACTGACTAACACTTTCTGACATGATTTGATGGAATCTAGTTGCACATGTTTCTAACATTGTAAATAAAAGCTTCCTTTGCTTGAGATTGAAAGGGAGGTTCTTGGTTATGTAAATAGTATTTCCGAAGAACCTGACAGCTTGAAGCTCTTGTAGTAAGATAGCATAATATTGCATTTAATATGTTTTGCCTAGGTATTTTCAGTCCATTTGGAAAAGATCTACGCCATATCGATGAACAAATATTACAACTTCCATTCAATTTGTCCTCAATATTGGAACCCGATATATTGTTAGCAGCAAAACCCAATGCATTTTAATATTTAAGGATGCTACTTTTCTCCTTACCAAGCCATCTGTGTTGTTAAAGTAGTGTTTCCAAAGTGGCCTTAACTTTTCCTGTCCACCTACATCCCAAACTGTGAACACGACATTCTTATACTGCACCTTCTCCACATTAAAACCTGCAAGAACAGCCTAACGGTAGTAAGGAACTTGCCTTTTCCCATTCTTAGAAGTTCTACAAAACCCATTGTTTTAATTATTTAAAGGGAGAAGAAACAAAAGTAAATAAAAGAAAACGCACAACACAACATTAACCACTTTCAATTAGCAGAAGTTCTGTGATTGGCCTTGGCACCTACCATAGAAACTAATGCAGATCAGAAAATGTAACCCTTGTTGCATTTAAACCCTGGTTCAGCTGCAATAATATCCACCAATGCCATAAATCAATGACCTCATATCCAACTTTTCAGGTACTTCCAGCCATGAAATACCTTATAACAAAGGCTCAGATCTGTAAATGGCAGGGTAAACTGCATGTTCCAAGATGCTGGAACATATACATGGCTGACCTGATGTCCAATTTCTTGAACTTTCCAGTTATATGATTATGTGATACAGATGCTTACGAACCTCTAGCGTAAAGGTTGAATAATAAGAATCAACGAATAGTAGATACCCGTGCCAATGGCATCAGAACTGTGCCATACGTGGAATTTATGCCATTTCATGTTGAGAAAGGAAGCACGGCAACCCATTACGAATGCATTGAGGCAACTCGCTTAACCACTTCGATAGATAAGATATACTAGACCTTTTTGCAAGCAATTTGTTGCAAACATATATCTATAGAACTTTGTTTGAAGATATACAACCATGGCATCAACACGACAATTCAACTAGGAGCCTACCTATTGTTGGCACAGTTGACAAAATCTCTCCAATGTGCAGTTTATATAGTATAGTGGTCTTCCCTGCTGCATCCAAGCCTAGCATCACTACCTGCAAATCGTCAAAAAAAACTTAGGCCCCCAAACATCTGCTAATGCAACAGCTCTGTGTTACAGTAATTTCGAATTCATTAGCTTAAGTTATTGAATGTTGCACTTTCGGAAGAAAAAACTGAAAGAAGACAGAACCGGAACCACACATCCAATGTGATAAAATAGGGCTTAATTTTACAACATATCTGAAATAAGTAAATAAAGAGGACTGCGTTCTTGGAAGATCCCATCTATGAACGTCGCATTACAAGTCATAGAAATTATGCAAAAGGAATGGAAATACTTGAGCAGAGCACTTACACGCATCTCTTTATTGCCAAAAAAGGTATCAAACAGCTTCCGAAAGGCTTGACCCATGTCTTAGCTGCGCCAAAGTCCCAAGGCTAGTGATCTATCGCAATTTCAGACACCAATCTTAAGCTCCCCTGCCAATGTCGTATGGCGGCGGAGAAATGTTCGTCGCTTTGTTAGCCACGTAGGCGGTGGGACCAAATGGTGACCTGGCTATGTTTTCCAACTTTGGAATCGCCTTGGAACAATACGAAGTTATCCCGAGCACCGTTCCGCTGAACTCAATGAGCATGGAGCTAGAATGGAGTTGAACTGTAAATATATAACTCTCTATTTCCTACTTTTTATCGTGTTTCCTTTCAGGAGTGTTTCTGGACCATTGACATCCAAAATATTCCCATCCTAATTCCTAATTTGCATCTCACAAAATTTTGAGCAAAAAAACTCTTGCAAATGGCAATGGTCTTGATTCCATGTATAGTCCTTAATATCAAAACCACAATTGCTTCACAGAAACAAACAGATGGTCAAAAAAGGGAAAACCAAAAACATGGCAACATAAATAAAGAAAGCAATGATGTGCATACTCTCTGCTGCCGGAATGACTGTTGTGCTGCTACAACAGCTCGACCTGCATAAAAGATAGAAACCAAGCATTGGGCTGGAGGATTCGAACCTCCAGGCCTCTACAGCCTCACCAGAGCCCAGCGCATAAACCAAGCCGACATGATCCATTTACCCTACTAATTGCCCTACTTCCTTCCCAGCTGCTGCTTTCCATCTCCTCATAAACATTATGTAGCATGTAATGCTCCACGCCAGTAGCATTTAGGGTCAGGTAATGGGAAGCCATAACACGTGCTTAACACGCTAATTTATGCATTTTTTAGGGCAAGCAGGTAATGGTAGCTTGATTTGACGATCTTACTAAAACCTTTGTTGCAGCTCTGTTATCTTATGATATTTCTTTGGCTCAACTGGTTGTTGGAGGGGAGCTCAAGGCCTCTCTCGATTCAACTGCCAGGCTGATTTGTGCGATGCCGGAATGGTTGCATACATCACCAGATTTGTAGTGGTGCTCTGTACAAGAACCTCTGTAGTTTTTTATCCATTTGCTTCTAATCCTTCTCAACAATTTTGCTGATTGCTATGGCCAAGGCGAACTAGATGAAAGCTGCCATGTCACAGTCCTAGAACTCCAATTTTACAACGATAAGACCGAAAGGTACTCAATTGAAACTGCATGGATTCTCCTTGCCCTATGAACTCCAAACAAAATCTAGAATCCTCATCTACTCAAAAAAAAATTCTTGAGTGGATTGTCCCTGTTGCAGAAGCTTGAGCGGGCTCTGCATGCAGCTTCTATGCTTATTTTTGTGCTATCAGAGAGACATAAGCAATATGAACCAAAGTTCCTACTGCGGAGGGATGGTTAGGGTTAGGGTGCAGGTCGGGCGGGAGGGTTAGGCAGCTTCTTGCCGCCTCTCCAATCCGGCACTGCTGCGGTGGTGAAATCAACCTTTCAGCGTTTCTCTGGAATCACAGGGGATCCTTATGGAGCTTTGGCACTATTGGGTGAAGATGGTGCGGATTTCTTCAAGTTTGATTATGCTGCAAACAGAATTAGTTTCTTGCAGATTTCAAGAAAGTTTTGGATCTGGGTCGACCGGGGAGCAGGTTTTCTTTGCAGGTCATAATCTTCCTTGTGTCTTCCGTGTATTTTTATTTTGGAAGCAGGCATGATAGGTTCTTCCTTATCTTTCACACTCTTTTACTGGCAAAGAGTTTCAGATTGTATCTGCAGACTGAAGAGGACATGGTACTTTATCCTTCTATTTTTCTTGAATTTCGTATGCAGTAGGGATTTACAGGAATGGATTGTGGTGACAATGCCGAGCTAGGGACACTAATATGCGGAGATATATTATGAATTGGGCTTTTAGGGGAGGAGTCTGGCGGCTGGGCTTGTTCTAAGTGTGACGTTCCAGGTATTTATAGGGGTATAAATAGATGCCACGTCACCAATGATTAAGTATTCATTAATCATTTACTAATCATAAGGGGCGCTAGTATTTATTCATTAAGCATATTTAGCTATGCTAAATTGACACTTTAAAACGTTAAAGCTTAAACCAATTAATCTATTAATTAAAGCTTAACGTATTAGTTAAGTAGTGATTAATTAGGATTAGCAAGCCCCACTTAACCAAATTCGATTGGCTAAGGAGGACTTGCCAATCTTGGATGCAATCAAGTGGGAGACTGCCCCAATTCTGCCCCAATTCGATTTTGGAGCAAGCAGCAGCCTTTTGAGCGCCCCGAGCAGTCCCCTTGAGCGCCCAGCTGAGAAGTGAAGTGAAGCGCCCAGCTAATCGAGGATGAGTCGTCTAAATGGATCCAGTGATGATACGGGTTAGTGAGTCTAGTGTATTGATTCTCTTTGATTAAGCTAACCCTTCTCTGATTAGATGGATGATTCAGTTATGCTATTGTATCCGGAATTATAGATGAGTTAAGTAGTCTGATTTCGCCTCCTAGGTTAAGGGTTTAAGGGAGGGTAGAGGCATGAACTAGCCTTTAGGATTGTAGCATGTGCTCCTAGATGAAACCCCTTAAATCCTAGTAAATGCGGCATGTGCATAGGGCCCACCGGGCTATAGATGTTATATTGTGGCTGAGCACCAGATAAGGGACTTGATGGGGAAGTGGTAGGGGATCCAACTAAGGTTGGTGAACGTCTTAGTGTGCTAGGCTTATAGTCGGTCAATGCGTGTGGGCCGGGTATGGGTCTGACACCCCCTGGGTCAGGAATGCATCTGCAAGATGGTTCTTGGGCTTGATAGGCACGGGCGGGTGAGCTCGGCCTATGGATTTTGGGGGGTTAAGTCAGGTACGGGTGTGGTTCGCCTGATGGGTGCCACATTCTCTAGCCACACATGGAACCATCATACTCCTGAGAGAGGCTTGCCTTTTCTTGCCTCATCGGACCGGAGAGATGCAATCCGGAGAAGGTCTCATAGGGTGACTCCATGAGATTTACGTCTCCGGCAGGCTAAAACCACATTATAGCATGATTCAACCTATCTGCAAAGTATGCATAGGAAGGGCGAATGGTGTGGACTACCCTAGCCAATGTTCTTATGGCAGCCAAAGCCATTGTCATGACTCTGTCTGCTATATTCCGAGCCACTGGTTGTCAGTCGATCCCATGGAGTCTGAACCCAGGGTAGAGCCTATGTTCTGTACTTTTTGATGTATAACCACGATTTCACTATTTTGAACTTATTCCTTGATTTTGAACTCTACAAATAGTGACAACCCCATTTCCAACACTGTGAGATTTTATGTAACCACAACTAGTGACAACCTCATTTTCAACAATGTGAGATTTTATGTAACTACTTTTTTTTATCAGCCTCAATTCTAATAGGTCTCAATTTAAAAGTTAACACTTAATTTCACAAGCGATTTACATTCATCGATAACAAAAGTAAGATACTTATATACTGAAAGTAAGATTTTATTACAATAAAAGCAAGATTACAATGAAAGTAAGACTCTAATTTCAGTCTTACAATGAAAATAGGATTACAATGAAAGTAAGACTCTCATTTCAGTCTTTTTCTTTCTAGTGACTTCATAACTTTATCCTTATCTTTCCAAATCTATATATCCTTATGTTCCGGTTTCCATACAAGATCTCCAGCCCTCATCTTACACTGCATTATTGGCTTTCCATTTTTCACCGAAAATGGAGCACTATGCCCAATAAGGTCTTCACGAGCATAACCCTCTTCTTGCATCAATGAACCAATAGGAGGAGGTGATACACACTGCATTTTGATTCTGTAATACCCAAACAAGATAATCAATACATAGCTCATACATCAATAATTGAAGAATAAGACAAACTAGTAACGGTGCCCGGCGTTGCCGGGCATAAGTACGGGTGTATTCCAGGCAATGCTGTAGACACACTTACAATACATGTAGAAAAGAAGTTAGATATATTTTTTACATGGCAACTACATTGGTGATAGTTAGGTATGGGGGAGCATTGCCTAGGTTGCAAAGGGGTATAGATTTTAAGTGATAATGGCATGTATAGCATACTATAAAAGTGGCTTTTACGAAGCCCCATATGGTATTTGGACAATATTTTTTACTATTCAATGGTCAAATAGGACTTTGTATCATACATGTTTTTATTCAATGGTTT
>JAANSK020278713.1:0-20701 GCA_011763485.2 Isoetes engelmannii
TTTTGTATGTCATATAAAGAATATACAATGCAAAACCATTGCAAAATCATAGATAATATCGCAAGAATACACTGTGCGCTCTAGATATACTAATTAGTAGACCTCCTATAATACGCCCATCAAATTATATAAAAACCATAGAGAAAAGCGTACAAATATACAAAAGAAACCCCATGTTATTTTGCTAGATATTCAATTATGATTGCCTCAACGTCAGAAAGTTATGATATAGTGAATATATTATTCCTAAAAGCTTAACAAGGTAAAGATTTACCTCAACTTGGGAGGTTAGTGAGCCAAAATGATTGGTATTACCAAAGTTCTAGAATCGAAAAACAATTTTGGAAGAAAATCCAATAGTGTTCAAGACAATATTTGGTAAAGTTTCGCTCATAAATCTTTGGAGGACGCTTCATGGGTACGTGACAATATATTAGAGGCCTATCCATATATTCTGCAAGAGTATAAGGACCGGAAGGCAAGGGAAGCTGAGGGACAAAAAGATGTCCAAGAACCGGTTTCTACTAGCCGGCCTAAGTGCATTGATATTTTAAAGATGTCATGTGAACCATTGAAGGGAACAACTGAACCATTGAAGGGAACAACTCCCCCATAACACACCAAAACAAAGATCTTAAAAAAAATTCAGTAGATAATTATTCGTTTCTTTGAAAAATAATTTGTATTGTACAAATAAAAAAAAAAATCATTGTTTTTGGTAGATGTTAATTCTTCTTTTTGTGCATACTTGTATTATGCATATGTGGTTAGATTGTGATTGTTTTAATAATAGCTATTATATCATATAAAACATAATAGCATATATAGTAGAAACACCCAACTAGACTATACAACTGAAAACACATAAGTAGAAAATAGAATATAGTAATTGAAACACATAAATAAGTTTGAGAGTAGATAACACATTTTTCAGAAGTCTTAAAATCATTGTATTTACTATGAACATGCTTCCACTTTGTTTTTCAATTTTTCCCACAAGCTTCAGAGGCTTTATCAAAATCAGGACATACATTTTTTAGCAACATGTATACCTCTTGCCATAAATCTACAACTTGTTTAGTTGTTTAGCAACTCATCATCACTAACTAGGAGCAATGCAGATTGAGGAATGTGGAGCTGCTAGCTGAATTTGTATCTGACAACTTTGATATGCATATGTTAAGCATATGCTGCATAATTTTCTGTTGTATTTCATATATAACTTAATACAGGTAATGAGTAACAACAGATACAAAATCTCCAAGCTCATAGTCTACCGTAGGAGAAGGATCTTGTTCAATAAGTTCAGGGCAAATGAAATTGCTGAGTCTAAACCCATTGAATGAGTTTGTATGGCTGCAATCCATACCTTCAAGGAAACAACTATTTATTAGATGACCATGGCATCTTAATGTCTCCTAAGAAAAGATAGCAGTTTCTATTAAACATGAATATATCAAAATCAGATTGCAAAAAGTCACTCAAGAAATGTGCCTCATACCATAGGCATTGCTTCTAAAAAATTTCACTTAACAAGTGATCTTATATGGCCCTGCTACTGTGCGTATTTGCCAAACCAAAATCTGATTAACAAACTCCTTGACCTTTTTGGGAGCTTCTAGAACCTGCAAATATGGAAGAACCCTAAGCTTCCGAGACCCTCCCCCCTGCACCAAAGTCCCTGCAATAGACTGATGGTTTTCCTTGATGCCAAGAGCCAAAATGCTATCTGGGGCCGCCCCAGATCCTCTGAAGCCCATCCGATCCCCCAGCCACTGCCCATCCGGCCCATCTGATGGTTTCTGGTTAGTCCATTCGGACGTTGCCCTTGAAGCAACTTTAAGGGGTTTTTGTCTCTTTTTTTTTTTTTTTTTTTTTAAGATCAATGGTTTGACACTAAACTAATCCCCCAAAAAACCCTTATTTTCGATTAAAATATTTTTTTCCACCAAAACCCAGTGTAAAAAGCAATAGTGAACGTAATCTTTATACGTCCTTACACGGAAGTACTAAGATACAATTGGCAGCCTTTTGGACATAAAGGTGACAATGCCCGAAAGCCAAGATATGGTTACATCACATGTTTATACAAATTAATCATCAAATACTTTCCAAGTATTCATATTATTCCAGTCATAAACAGTGAAAGCATTTTAAATAAGCATTCTTTTTACATCTGTACTTTCAAATGTATACTTGGAATCCAGATTACTCCATGGCATATTTGAAATGTTAAACATGGAAAGTAACTAAGATCAGTAATATCCAGCAGTCCTATTACATATTTAGATTTTAAATTCATAAGATAGAGACACCAATGCAAAAAATATATATTGTTTCCTTATGCAAAAGACAAGAGTCATCAAATCATTCTTAAAAGAGGGAAAATAAATTACTATAATATAATAGTACCTTGCCATTGAGTTACATATATTAAATTACAGAATACCGCTTTTCAAAGTTCCATCATTGCTTCCCATTCTTTACTCAAGAAAACATAACAAGGAGCAAGAAAACCGGTTACCTGCAGTAAAACCAGAGGACAGTTAGCCTCAATCAGGGTAAGAACCTAAGCTACAACAAGTAAGCTATAGTTTCTTGAGCTTAACGCCCTTCATCTCATCTGCAATCAAAGATATGTACATTAGTTGTAGGCAATATGACCATGTTACAGCCTCAATGCAATTAAAATTATGAGCAGAAAATATCTAAGGGTCTCGGCCCTACTTAAATAACCTGCATGCATCCTCTACTCTTAGCATGCATGCTTAAAAAAGCTTTCCAAAACCAACAAACTCATAAAGAATATCTGCTCTATCTCATTGATTTTCAGAACCAGCTACGGAAGTGCCTCTATAGGTTTGTGAACATTTATAGAGATCTCAAAATGAAAAATACAGTTATACGGTTTTACAATGTTAAGAAAAAACATATTACATTGGTCTGCACTATTTCAGAGATTTTTCAAACCAAGAGCCAGTTTAGAGAGTGCATCCATAGGTCTATGAACTGTTTATAGATCGCAGAATGAAATGGAGCATAAACAAATGACCATACATGTGCTGAACCCTTGGTATCCATCTCATTTATAAACCAAGACAAAAAGACAAGTAGCTAGCAAATGCATCATAAGCAGGATGCCCTTCAGACCAAATTTGTGTAAGTTAATTTAGAAGGTCGGACGAATCATAGATTTACAAGGTTAGTTATGTTGGCGAATGTTTTCTAGATATGAATAGTTTTTATAGAAATCTAGACATATCATGACCAATGTTATTTAGCCGAGATTTAAGTGTTTTTTTTTCCAAGCACGATTTATATAATAAAATTTTCTTCACTCATAGCTTGTAAGCGCAAAAATACACTATAACTATAGCTGCATGATGAGTGGATTATTATTTTTAGGTTTTTTTAAGTCATGTCTTTCGGGTTTTTATGGAATATTCTATAATATTCTGCACTGGCAATGCTTTTAGGTGCCGATTAAATCTTCAAACATGATTTCTATAAATAATCTTCCATCATTGATAGGTGAAGTAATGTCATAATTGAAGGGAATATATGCATTTTGCTAAAAAAAAAAACACGAAAACATGTTTAAAAAAAACATATAAGAAATTACACTCGCATGATGATACCACGATTTAACCTTTTCAAATGAGAATGCGGCTTTGTTCTTGTAGATATAACCAATATATCAAAAGGAAAGTATGTAAGAAAATCCAAACCAAAGTGGTCAAGGACAAATTCTCTCCAATTCTTCCTTAAAAGTATGAATTGCATTACAATAGTCACAAAAAATAGCTCTTAAAATTAACATATGTACCTGCATGGATATGGTGAGTAGATTAGGTTATGTACAAGCTAGAATATTAGGTCATTCTTTGAGAATCTTCTACAAGGAGGATAGAATATAATGCGATCCATGGTTGTGCCACTTCGTGAACGTGGTGAATTTTCAAGTGGAGTGAGATTTGTTTGTAGAAAAGTTGGCTAATTTTATTTTTTTTCATCTATAATGGATCCTATTAAACCATAGTTTGTAAGTTTTTAATTCCTTAAGAAATAGCCTTAAGGGCTACCATGATTCATAAGCCTGTTGATAGTCATACAGATCTCAGAAATGAATGGAGCAAAAAAAGTGACTACATAAATGCTTAATTCTTCCTTCATATCCATATATGTCCATAATCCAGATCATAAATAGTAGTAGCTAATCAATAAGATTTGCAAGATTACATATCAAAAGACAAACAAAGATTTAGAAATAAGGGGCATGCAAGCCCTACCATAAAGAAAAACTGTTGAGCACAAGTTTCAACAAGCCAGTATGTAAGCAAAAGATAAATTATCTGAGCAGAAAAATATCAACAAGCCAGCTATCAATAAATTAAATGAGCTGCAGATAACATAGGCAATAAGCCAATACTACTGAATCTGTATACTGCTTATTTATTGATAAGGTAAAAACCACCAATATCGATTAAACAGACCTCAGTGAAGGCGTTTCTATTCGCTTTAATGTTATCATCCATGCTAGTTTATTTGTTGAGAAGATTGCCCATAGCATTATCTGTATCTTATTTATCCAATGCAATATCATGTGAATGTTCAATAATGTTGCAATTCTGGTTAACAGTGCAACCATCAAGCATTACAACCATCTAGAGGTTGAGATCTTGGTAGAAGATGAAAGCTAATGTTCATTCATCAAATAGGCCGTAGGAAATACATCAAAACACCCTAATTAGGGTGGCAGCAAATGCAAATCATTATGTCAAGGCCTGCATCTACTTTTGCTTCCCTAAACCCTAATCTATGTAAAATCGAAGTCATACCAGCTAAAACATCACCTTCAGAGACTGGGTCTCCCTCATTATGCATCTTAAAAGGTTTTGGATAAAGATAATAATTTCTTCCTGGTCGTGTTTCTCTTCACTTGCAGTTGACAGGCTTATGGAGCATGGTGTTGATCCTCTTTGGGGACATTATCTTCTATATCAGGTTTATTCTCCTGGATTTGCCAAGTAAGTCTGGTGCATTGCGCATGCCTTGCTGGCTTGCCTTAGAGGATTTTCCACTAGAATTGCAAGTGTCTGATTTTATGATTGCTATTGCCAATGGATTGGGTATGCATCTTGCCCATTCTATTGTTAATGGTCCTCGAATTTGTGTATCTCTTCCTACTTGTGTTTCTACTCCGCAGTCAGTGGTGGTCAAGGGTGTTCCACTTTTCTTCAAGTACAAACTACATCTGCTTAATGGACCTGAGCTTGCCAAGATATTTCCCAATGTTGAGGCTTTTGCTACTTACAGATATGCCTCTCCAATTACTTCTATCCCACGTCACATGCCATCTACTTCAGTTGATTGTCATGTTGTATCATCTTCTTTCTCGTTCGCCTCTGCACTAGTTAATCCACCAGTATCACCAGCTCTTGTGCCTTCTTCTCAAGCTACTTCTGCACCACCACCTTCTTCTAGTGCATCTCCATCTCAGTCTATATCACCAGACTCTCTTAATGAGGATCAACACTCTCGTCTTCAGGACATTGCTCGCAAGCAAGAATTATTGGAGGAGGGATGGTCTACTCCTTGCATGAAGAAGCTTGCACGTCGCAAGAATAGCTCAGCTCCTCAACCTGCTCTAACTCACTCTGTAGTCCCAATCTTTACTATGATTGTTACAGTGGATGTCCCTGATTCAGTAGCATTGAGACACCAGGAAGCAGATCAAGTTGTTATTATTGATTCTATGGATGTGGAAGTTCGACTGGTTAAAGCTATCCCTTCTATGGATATGATTATACATTATTCCTCTCTCTGTAGGAGAAGAAAACAATTTGGCTTGTATCATATTGTCATGCTCAGACGGTTGGCCCTGCTCAGTTGGATCTGATTATCCACTCGGTTTTTTATTCCTATCACTGCATTGTATTATGTATTATCATGAGTGTTATTAATAAAGTCTGACGTCCTTCCAAAAAAAAAAAAAAAAAAGTGAAAAAAAAAAAGAAAAAAGAAAAAGTCAAAGCCATACCTTTATCAATGGTAAAAAAAAATGCTCCAATCCGATGTATGCCAGATGGATGGTGGTTGCACTTGGCAACCCATTTCTTGTTACAGTCCGGATAGCTTTGCTCGTGAAAAAGTTAGGGTTACAAAATAGGTCATATACCTGTATTTCGGCACTATATGTATTCGAATTTCTAATTGTCACAAAAAATGCCATGATGTAGTTACCATATGCTTCATTTCCTTTTTAAACCCATTCATTATTTTCCCAGGTCATCAATCAATGGTCACATATTATTACTGTTACATAAACTTCTAGAAAAAGCTTCAAATGTTGAACCTATCTTGCAAAAGCTGAAACTTTGAACCTTATTACCACAATACTTTTGCATTAATTTGAGCATGGATCACCTTGTGCAAATACATGTAATTACTCTTAATTAGAAAAAAAAAGAAAAAGAAAAAAGAAAAAAGAGAAGAAAAAAAACACTACCGAGGATTGAGCGAAACACTTGACACATACATTTAACCCCTCTGAAATAGAACCCTCATATGGACTTCAATGGGTGTTTATAGCGGATGTAATGTGTATGTATGCCATATCGCAACAACGTATGTAGACCATGCATAACAATAGGCAAGCTCTCCATGTTTCAATGCACATTTCTCACATCTGCTAAGACTTCAAGGGGAGCCAACAACAACAATAGTACTATATGGGTTCACCTTCAAGGAAGAGGTTCGAAGAGAGTTGCACAACACGATAAGTAGATAGAGGATCAATTCACCATCCTATATGGGGTAGATAATGCCCTGGCCCGAGAGCGTTACAACTTCAGTAAAACAGGAGGCAACAAGTGTTTTACAAGAGCTGTAACGCTTGAGGGCCAGGAATGTTATCTCCCTTAACACCCCGAGAGTCTTGGTCCATCCAATCAGCATCAGAATGACCTCAGTCCTCCATTTGATAACAGCCCCGCCTAGAGAGCTTTGGTCCATCCAATCACCATCAGAATGATCTCAGTCGTCCATTTGATAACAGCTTAGGGTTTTATAAAATAGCGATGTATTATGGCTCCAATAAATCACTTAACAAGATTGATCTCAACCGTTGGATCACTACAAAACTTGAGGGGTTGATTGTTAAGGAGGATATAAAAGGGCGCAAAGTACACAGTTGTTGGAGAGATGGGAAGTTATTGTCAAAGAGTTGTAGCGTCCTTTAGTTTATGGACATGATTTATAGGAGCTTGCACACAATTCTTTAAGAAGAAGAAGGAGAATGAGAAAAAGAATTCTTTACGTCACGCCACTAGACATCATCCCTCTTGAGACATATGACAACCATTCTCAAGGCACATCCCCTTACTAGAGGCAATGGTCTTCTAAGACAATTCATTGTTCCTATTGAGGCTCGAACTAGCGAACTAAAGAAGGTGGGAAGTTTGTCAGAGAGTTTTAGACGTCCCTTAATTTATGAACATGATTATTTATAGGCGCTTTCAACAGTGTAGATTAAGGACAACATACATACATTTCCAAAATAATCCTCATTTGTTGTTTTTCAGATTAAAATGCTCAAATCCATATAGAATGGGGATCTGATCTAGTGTTGGCACGAGGTCCCTTGTGAAGAGGGACAGGGCAGCACAATGGTCGGACTTGAAAAACTCCAAATGTAGAGAGAAGCTAAGACTACTGAAGAAATATGCAGAAGTGCATAGCGCATAAAATCCATTTATCTGTTTAAGCAGGGTCCTTTTTAAGACATTTCTTACACCACACAGCTCCCTTCCAGCTATAAGATTTGACCTGATTATATGCCACGAAAAGAAATCTGAGTGGGAAAATCGAGCAGCTTTAAACAAGCTAATAAGAAACAAACGTATAAGCTAGCAGGCCAAAAAACACACTTATGATGGAAATCTGATGATCCTTACTGCATTGAGAACAGTGTGGAACCCATTATTTGCCCCGGCCACCATTATTAGAGACAATGGATATCACAAATGTATCTTAAAAGTTCATTGGAAGACTCAATCAACCAAGGAATATAGAGTTCAGTCCAGAGCAATGACTTTGCATTGTGGGTACTAAATTCTGTTTGAATTACACCAAAACAGACATATTCGTGCACCTTAACGAGCTTGAAGTATTGAGCCATTTAAATCACCATCAGGCCGCTGCTGCCACAGGAAGTTCCTTCTCTCGCTTTGCACGTTCAAGTATTCTTCGTTCAAGCTCAGGTCGGAAGTGACGGATAAGACCTTGAACAGGCCATGCAGCAGCATCACCTAAAGCACAAATAGTATGCCCCTCTATCTGCTTTGTCACCTCCTGCAGCATATCAATTTCCTCTAAAAGTGCATTGCCAACTTTTAATCTTTCCATTATTGTCCATAACCAAGGAGTTCCTTCTCTACATGGAGTACACTGACCACAGCTTTCATGCTTATAGAAGTATGATAATCTAGCAATAGCATCAACAACATCGGTGGATTTATCCATCACAATTACGGCTGCTGTCCCAAGGCCAGATGTCACAGCTTTCAGTGCATCAAAGTCCATAAGTACATCATCACAAATTTTTCTTGGAAGAAGCGGAACTGATGATCCACCTGGAATTATTGCTAAGAGGTTATCCCAACCACCTCTTACTCCACCTGCATGTCGCTCGATCAGCTCTTTTAAGGGAATGCTCATCTCTTCCTCCACAGTACAAGGTTTATTTACATGTCCAGAGATGCAAAAAAGTTTTGTGCCTGCATTATTTTTACGGCCAAAGCTCGCAAACCACTCTGGTCCCCTTCGCAAGATGGTAGGGGATACAGCTACTGTTTCCACATTTGTCACTGTGGTTGGGCATCCATACAAACCTGCATTAGCAGGAAATGGAGGCTTCAAACGTGGCTTTCCTTGCTTGCCCTCTAAACTTTCTAAAAGGGCAGTTTCTTCCCCACAGATATAGGCACCTGCTCCAAAATGAATATGAATGTCAAAGTCATAACCAGATCCACATGCATTTTTTCCGATATATCCAGCATCATAAGCCTCTTTTAGTGCTCTCTGTAAATTCAACCTCTCATTCACATACTCTCCACGAATATAAATGTATGCAGCTCGTGCCCGCATTCCTACACCAGCAATAAGGCACCCCTCAATAAGCTTATGGGGATCATGTCTCATAATCTCCTTGTCTTTGCAGGTTCCAGGCTCACTCTCATCTGCATTTACCACTAGATAAGAAGGGCGCCCATCTGAAACTTTAGGCATAAATGACCACTTCAAACCAGAAGGAAATCCGGCACCTCCACGGCCTCTAAGCCCAGACTTTTTCATCTCATTCACAATCCAATCAGAACCCTTCAGCACAAGGTCCTTAGTGCGGTACCAGTCCCCTCTCTTAAGGGCCCCCTTTAGAAAGGGATCGTGGATACCATATAAGTTAGTGAAAATCCGGTCTTCATCACTAAGACCTCCAAAATGGGTCTTTTCAGCAGGAGGGGGAGGTGGAGGCGGTGGTGTAGTAGAAGTTGTAGCAGCCTGTGTGCTAAGACTACATAATCCTGGTTTGAGGATAAATCCCTGCCGGAGGGCCATAAGCGACCTTCTGGCTTCCCTAGCTTGACCCAAATTCCACATATCTGAATTAAAGGAAAACTTGAAGTGTTCAGACCTAGATAATCATTATCTCCGTTCAGACCACGGAAACTGACTTTCTATTCGACAATCTATGAACAAAAGCATCAATAAATCTCACCTTCAACGCTGCGTGGATTCCCTGGCCTGTATGATCCGGTATGAACCCTAGTTTGGGCTCAGCGCTTCTGCTCCTAGGCTTGAGCTCCAGCAGATCTAGCTTAAGTGTGAACAGGGCAATTTCCACATAGGTCGAAGGGTACTTTACATTTGTTCATTTCATTAACATGTCAAGATGTAAATCCGAAATTTTCTCTAGGGGGCCAGGTTCGAGCGCCTCGCGCCGTCGTGTTTGAGCCAAAGAAAAATACACGGTGTTTTTTTTACCGATTTTTTGTGTCTTGACATGTTTGAGCCATATAGAAAAAAAAAAACACACGGTGTTTTCGTGGACAACGGAGTTTTCCGGATTTAAGGCTGGCTCAAACACGATGGCGTGCGTTATTTACGGCTCCACTATAAGGGGTGATTTACATACTCCGTCGTGCATGATGTCGTCATGAAAATGCCGAGCCCTTTTTCGAGGAACGTCATAGAGGCTACTTTTTTTTGCACATGGCAAAACAGGACCGATGGTTGCATGTAAAACCGTCCCTAAGGGCACCATAATTAAGGTCGTTGACAAACCACTAACAATTCCGAGGGCCTGAGGATTCTGGCTATTCCGCCAACAAAATCTTGCATCCAAAATCATGACCACGAAGCTACATTTTCATCTTAATGACAAGAGGGTAAAATCGCCACCCACGTGGCAATTCTCTCCCCATTCACATGGAATTGTCTACCCACTCCATTAATGACATTAAGACAACGTGGCAATAGGGCCCTGCAACCGATACTCATAGGTCCCTTCTCCAAGCAGGCCCACAAACAAGACATTCACGTTCTTTACCATACGGTGCCCCACCCTAAGCTGCTCATCACTCTTCCCCTATTCCTGCTACCAAGACGTCATTAACTCGTCTAATTGGCCATTTCCACCCTGAATTTGCTTAATTGCGCTTACTAAGGCATTCGATCGAGTCGATCGGGGAAAACTTCAAGACAAGATGGACGCACTTGGAGTTCTTCTTCCTCTCAAGGAAGCATTTGCATGCTTATACAAAATAGTCTTAGTGGCACTTTCTTTTCCTCTCTAGCCAGATGAATCGATAGAAAACACCATTGGGGTCAAACAAGACTCCCCCTGCTCACCAGTGTTCTTTGGGATATTTATTGATGAAGTGTAACCATGGCTTGTTAGTAACAATGATGTTGGTGCTAGGCTATGCGACAATGTAGTGAAATTTTTGCTCTTTGCTGACGACATTATGCTCATCTCTAGAACTTAGCTGAGTTTGCAATCACACCTAGATACCTTCCACAACTTCTCTATACAAAAAGGTATGTCAATTAACGATTCCAAATCTAAAGTTATGATATTTGCACACGCTCTCAAGCTTAATTTTCAATTGAAGATGTTACCTTGAAAATAGTCCAATAGTATACATACTTGAGGATTGAAATAACATCCAATTATAGATGCACGTTTGCAGTATCTAAGAGGGCAACAGGTGGAGTAAGTAAGAACACTATTTGCTTTGTTTCAGATCTGTGAACAAAATAATCTTGAAGGTTCGCACCTTTGAAAGCTACTTTTTGATGTCTTAGTCAAACCAGTATTGTTATATAGGTATCCAGCCTGGGCAACTGGGTTTGCAAAATCAGGATGGACAAAGCTAGAAAGGGTATAAAAGAATTTTCTCCTTGAAGAATGCGGAGCTAAAGCTTAAACACCATATATCATGCTCTTGGCTGAAACAAGACTAGTCCCAATTGAGATTGATGCACTCTGTCAAAGCATACACTATCTTAATAGAATGTCAAAACCTCGATTCAGGATGTCTCCCTACCATGGCGCTTCTACACTCCCAAGGAAAACTAAATGGATGGTATGCTGCAGTGATGAAATGGGCAAATAAATGGGGTATATCCCTCAACAGCTGGCCTCATAAATGGGATGAGCTACAAATATTGTATCAGCAAAAAAGAAGTTGCCAAGCTTTGGGAAGGTTATGAAAATAGTGTGAAAGCGGCCTTCTATAAGAAGGAAGTTAATAGTCTTGATATCTGTTATGAGTAGCCATATCTCAGACAACAGGTAAGATCGAACTTGAGATAACCATTTCCAGGACGCGACTTTCCTGCCATCATCTTGCCATAGAAACAAGGAGATGGCAAGATTTGGTTCGCGAAGATTGGCTATGCCCATGCTACTTGAGGGAACCACATGTTGAAGACGAGGCATATTCGAGAGACTTTTGGTATTGATGTTGATAAGCTTCAAGACCTGTTTAATATACATCCAGCCAAATTGTGAGCATATTTGAGGTCTATTTTCAAGAAGAGACTGGATGTTTGACACCTACACGAGCATATATCATTTCTTGAAACCTCTGGAATGTTTATGTCTTGATGTTTTCATTTTGGAGTCCTTTAGGACTATATTGCCTAAACGACCCTTTGTATTGCTTGCCATATGGATCTGGGGTTTACCTCAAATGGCATGAATGATAAATTGATTGATTGATTAACAAAATACATTATGTCCATTACTTGAGACCTTCTTGGAGCAACATGCGAGCTTTATATGCATATGATTACAATATATAAAATAGTTGGTTTTTTTTTGGTACCCTACTGCCTAGTATGTCTTATGTTATCTGGTATTCACAACACTAACAAAATACATTGTTTATACTCTTATGATATGAACATGGCATTGATTGAAATACATTAGGTCCATGAACTTATGATATACGAACAAGGACTAGTTTCAAATCGGTGGAACCTAAATGTGAGTTATTCAAACAAAAAAAGCCCACTTGAATCAGATTTATCTCATCGCTTTGGACTCATTGGAAGGCGTTATTGCGTTATTGCTGCCAGCAATTGGCGGGAAATACATCTACCATCGGATCCAAAGCATTCTTCATTTCGTCACAATGTATTCCAGATTTTCGGATTTGTAAGAACCACATGTTCCTAGTTCGTACTTCCTTGTTCACATATCTAAAGATCTAAAGCAATTTACTGAACGTCGTGGACGTGGGGAAGCCATTCTTGCATCTAGAATGGAAATGGGCAAGGCATTCTTGCATCTTACCTGTTGCTGCAGGTCGCCCTTATGGGACTCCCCGCTGTGCAGGTCACTGGTA
Organism: Isoetes engelmannii; assembly: GCA_011763485.2. Classification (NCBI taxonomy): domain Eukaryota; kingdom Viridiplantae; phylum Streptophyta; class Lycopodiopsida; order Isoetales; family Isoetaceae; genus Isoetes; species Isoetes engelmannii. The sequence continues at coordinate 12,912 of JAANSK020278713.1, forward strand.
CAGCCAAGAATTCTTGCATCTTACCTGTTGCTGCAGGTCGCCCTTACGGGACTCCCCGCTGTGCAGGTCACTGGTACAGCCAAGAATGGCGTCCCCATATCCCTTCTCCATAACATTACATCTTATTAAACACCGCGTCAAATGCGGTGTCGATGGCACCACACTACTTTCAAACTTTTAACGACAATATTGCATTGTGCAAGAACTCAATTCCCGAGTGTCACCAACCAGCTTACTTACTATACAATCTACTATTCCACAACTCAATTTCTTACCCCAAAAATGAGCACCCACCATTTTCCATTTCCCCGGAGCTTGCACAAACCAATTTGATTCAACCTTACTTTTGGATCATACCATCTACTGGGGCCACAGCCTCGAATGAATCATCTTAATGACACCATGTAAGGTATGTTCTAATTAGACACTTCCGACATATGCACATATTTCATTAACTATCGTCAAGGACTTTGAACCTCCGGCTAATCCGCTGAATCTGATCACTGTAAAGCCTTGAAGACATTCCACCAGCATTCATTGGAGAGCTTCATTCAGTTGTCCCTCCCCTGCAATGGCACTAATAATTGTATCCATGCAATGACATCATGACTAGGTATGTCCTTGAACAACCTAAGGGCCTCTCTCTTAGTTCTCTCTTCTGGACATACCCTGACCATGCCAGTCCATGAACAACATCAAGATGAGGCATTTTGTATATTGGGCGGGCCTAAGCTACAATCACAGTAATCCATGAACAAACATCCCTTTGTGGCATTTCTGAAAAACTTTGAAAAGTCCCTTTCAAAAGGCCAAGTTGGCACTAACCTGCCAGTATGGCATTCCAAGATACAAGATCTCTCTCTGGCATCTATTGAAAAACTGGGGCCATATGAAGCTTACTTACCTTTCTGAGCAAAAGCCACTATCATGGCGTTCCATGACACCACGTCAGCTTTAGGAATATTCTCAAAAAGATGAAGAGCCTCATCAAGGTGTCCATGCTGAACATAGATTGATATCATGAATTTCCAAGAAAAAGTTATAAGTGACATGCTGCAAAACTGCACAAGCATCCTGCAAAGCGCTACATTTACCATAGAAAACTACCAGAAGATTGCTCTGGTACCGATTCCACTCTAGTTTATGCTTAACAATACACACATGGCTATGTTTACCACTTGATAGGGCCCTTGCATTCGTGCATCTTCGTGGAAGACCTCCAATGCTATTTATGTCAGTTGCAGACATTAGTTGCAGGCTCTTTTATACATATAAATGCAGTTTAAGACCTTGAATTTCAATTGATACTGAATTTATCATCCCCACTTTTCTGTCTGCTGCTTGCCTTTCTTGGGACCATGTATGAATTAAAATAGACATGAGTATCAGAAATCCTCAGTTGATTATACAAGTGATATAACAAGGTTTTACTTCCATGTAGATTTCGTTGCCCGCTCCACGAGTTCCATGCCTTTGTGCTGTTCATGCAGTATCATTCAATTCCTTTTCAGCTTTTCTTCCTTCTACATCAGGAATTTGCTACACAGACTTATCCCCAGGGCTTTCTTATAAAAAGCCAAATCCTCAATCACCATTGAGATAGTAAACAATATAAGACATGTAGGTGCAATAATACTACACTTGCATATCAAAATTAGTGCTGCTTGCCAATGTTCCTGTTTGGCCATTCTTGCAACCACCAACAATTGGGCCCAGGAACTAGTCTGTAGTGTTTTATAAGTCACACAGCAAAGGAAAATTGCTTTCCTCCTACTTCCAGAACATCAAGAAAAATGGATCTGACTTATACAGCTTGAGATCATATATCTGACCAGGCTGCATTTTGCAAATCTGGCTGCTGAAGTATTGATGAACAGATTCACATTTTAAACAAGGTCCTAATTGCTTGGTCCATCAGTTTCATGCCTTTGTGCTGTTCATGCAGTCTCATTCAATACCTTTTCAACTGTTTTTCCTCCCCATACATCAATAATTTGCTACGCAGACGTTATTCCCAGGGATTGATATAATTCACCACTCAGATAATAAATAATATAAAACATCCAAGGGTCATTATTGCAACCATCAACCAATTTCCTGGCAAACATCCGCCCATGAGCAGGTCTGTAGTGTTTTATAAGCCGCACAGTCCAAAAACTTTTGCTTCCATCCTGCTTCCAGAACAGCAATACAAAGATAAAAATGCTATAATCATATCCCAGTCTGCATCATTGCAAATCAGGTAAGTAGTGAGAATGGAGGAGAACACTGGCCAAGACAAGGAGTAAGGGCACAAAATAAATTTAAACTATCAGAGAGACAGTGTTTTCCCAGATACATCTAAGCTTTCCTGAAAATGGAGATGCAACTTGTACTCAACAAATAGAACGAAATGAAATTTTCCAATTGGCCATGGCCATGACTACAAGATGGACAACCACAAGGTGGAGCAGCAAAATGGCATAGTGTATTTTCAAAATCTCTTTGCCGCAAGTCTATGCATGATACGCACATTGAAGAAAGGCAGAATACAAAATTATTAAGCATATACATATATATACATGGAACTCAACACTCAACATATGTCAGAATGTGGAGTTCCTGTCAAAAAACTTCTGACTCATCTTAGTTTTCATTCTCATTGTTTAAACACAAGTAGGAAGGCTTCCTTTAAAGCCAGATGTAATACTAAACTACAGTGGAGATCCCAAGCAAAACAATCTCCAAGAATGCAGGGAGCCTGTAGTACCAATGAAAAGGTGCCTTCTTCTACTCATGTGACGAAAATTACTCTTTGTCATCTCCAAAGAGATAACCTAGAGATGAACCGCCGCCAGGGACGCGATGGACCTTAGTAGAAGGCCGATCCTGAATGGAAGGATAAAATAATCACAAACAATGGGTAAAAAATATACGTAATAATGTGGATAACATAAGACAAAGAATGAATTGAACTGAACTGGATTGAATTGAAAACATAAGATAAAGAATGAATTGAATTGAATTGAAATAGAGAAATTAGAGTTTGGAAGAAAACTAACCGTGATGAAGTTACCAGAGTTTTGACCATCAGCGCGGTGGTAATTGTTGTTGGTAAGGCCGAGGAGGGAGCGGGTGGATGCATCTGGGTCCAAGAAGGTGGCGCATTTGAGGGCATCCTTGCTGGGACATGGAGGTGGAGGAGGAAGGGGTGGCGCCGCTGCAGGACATATGTGGTGGACTGCTTCGGGGCCGAACAAATAACCCAGAGAGCTCTGCCCTCCGCCGCTGCTTACTCCTCTTGCCATCGCTTCTGTTCTGAAAATGTATCCATTTTTCTGCCCTTATGCTCGACCGTCGTCCAGCCTGCCTAAACCGTTCTGCCCACTTGCAACCTAGGTCCCGTTATCATCCCAGGCAGTTCCATTTTTTGTTTGGTTTCCCATCTAAACACTAATTAGGTTTCCCATCTAAACCTCGCTTCAGGGTGTGAAGTCTTTTGGGTTGCCAGTAGGGCAATCCTAGGCTGTATTTGGGAGGGATGGACGGAGGGTTCAGATTCACCCATATTCTGGAATATATTAGAATTATGTTCCACGAATGCCTCTCGACTTTTGTGCATCGAAGCGATTTTAAGACGGTTAGGACGGTGTGGATCGATGGGAGGTGGAGATGGAAGGTAGAGATTTCCTTTGTCCTCGCCGTAGGTTCTCGCATCCATCTTCGCCGACGTGTTTTGCTCGCTCTTTTGTGAATATTTAAGGGAAGAAATTTTAAGGTCAGAGGCATATTTGGCTTTAGTAGCTTCTTGTTCTCTGTTGTTGGTATTGGAACAGAGCTTCTTACAATCTGAGGTCCTTCATTTGAGGTCCTTAGGTTAGCAATTCCTAGATATAAAATAAGCCTTCCTGACTGGGATAATTTTTATTTGTTCAGGGAGCAAACTGCCGAAGCTTTGCTTTGTACTGAGGGCTTAGATTTCCTCTAGCATAATAGTTCCCTATTTGTAGGCACTATCAACTGTGAGCAAGCCAAATCAGCTACCTCGTCCCTTGGGATGTCATTAGATGGTGTAAAAATCCATTTCTTCTCAATGTGAAGACTGAATCTATAACGTCGTTGATGTCTTTGGAATTGGCTATGTAGGATTTGTAGTCCGGCCGATGAAAGTTGAGGATGATAAAGCTTACTCGGAGCTATTCAAACTCGTTTTTAGGCTGTGATCATGAGAGTGGGAGCGCCTCGAGTCATTTCAAGCAAATCTTTGAACAATGACAAAATCTGAAACCACTATGTAAGTGAAGATTGTTTGCTTATGGCTAGAGTCTGCACAATATGTAGGCAAATTTTGATCGAAAAGAGAATATACTGGACGTGTTTTTACAGTGTTCTAGGCAAGCACATCGAGAATAATATGATAATACTTAGTGTGGTTGCCATATTGGATATTGTTTCTGCAATGATGTTCAAGATGACACGTAGCAAATTTCGGCTGCAATCTGCATATTTGTTATAACAACCTCCTCTAACCTACTCCTATTTCTACAACAAACATCCAACACTTCTTGGGCTAGGTTCCTCACCAACAGTGGTAAAGTGAAGAATAAGCTGTCTAGAAACAAGGATATTGCAGTATAGATGTCTGAGTCTTCCAAAGAGAGCCAGTGGACACATCCTTCCAAATGCACGCAAAGTAAGCATCATCCGAGCCAGATGCAATACGTTTCAAATGAGCATAACAAATTAAGCACAAAATAGAGTCCAGAACCAGCCAATTCTCATGATTCTCCAAATTTGCTTTTTGCTTCATCATTTGTCAGTCAAGCAAATTTGCGTCTCATAGAGGAAAGGGCAAAAATGAACATTGAACAACTGGCATTAGGACGAGCCACATTCAGATGTGTTCCACGAAACCATACATATCTCAGCTCCATGTCCGTTATCAATATGCCTGCTCCATTAAATAAATCTTATAGCAGAGTTGATGTTAATGATTTATCAAAAATAAAGTTGATGCTATATATAATGCTTTGAGCGTAAGTTGCATTAGTTGTTCTAATGTTGATATTGTTCTTGATGGATAAAGACCACTAGAACCTTTCCTTTTGTCTAATCTGCATTTAGCTGAAATAGAAATGACTATTGATATGATGTGACTGATTTACCACAGTCTATAGAGGTAGAACTACCTGACCTGTGGCCTGCACATCAACTGTACAGAACCTTGCCATGTTTGTGCGACAAGTTGCTAACACCCCGAGGTCATTAACATATCCATTTGTAAACTGAGATTGTTAAATGTATAACAAGCTTATGTAACGCCTGAAGTTTTGAGTACATATCGTGTGGCGCTCCAGGGTCCTTAGGTTAGCAGCTCCTATATATGAAATAAGCCTTGCCATTTGGAACGAACAGAGCTAACCTCCTTTTTTAATCTTGAAATTAAGAGTAAGCTGGTGATACCCCAGGCTTCATTGCCATTGCAGGTACTCTAGTTTTCTTGCTTGCTGCTTGAACCTTTGGGGCTTTGTATATTGTGAACTGTATTTTGAAAAACTGAAAATTTGTAGATTCCTTATTCATGTTAACTCCTTTTTCTAGTTCTGATCAGAACAACACATGTTCATTGAAGATCTTATTCAATAGTAGACTTGTTTAATTCTGCTTTAGTGATTGAGTGCTCGACAACTAGAAGTACTGCATGAAGCAACAGAGACTGTAAACATCGTGTGTCATGACGATGTGTGAGATTCTAGTATTATTTGTTAGGTTAAGGATAAGGACGCCAATTTTGTTTAATGTATTTGAAATTACTTGTTTGTTGGTTCCAATGCTCATGGAAGGCAATTCATATCCATTTGTAAACTGAGATTGTTAAATGTATAACAAGGTTATATAATGCCTAAATTTTTGAAATTAGGGTCGTGTAACTTATGGAATGAAAGAAAGACTGAACTCTGGAGCTCCCTTTTAATGTGCAATAGGTGTTACGCTGCTAGAGAAATATTTCGACCCATCAATAGTCGTTTAGCGTGTGAGAAGCATTACCTACTTAATATATTATTGTATTTCAACAAAAATATATTATTGTATTTCAGCCAAGGTTATTAACGTTGGTCGAAATGCAAACTCTTTTTGTTAGGGGTTCCATTTTCTGAATACGTACATCATACCTTGAAAGTGAATTTGTTTTGGGGATTAGATTAAGATATTTTTCATGAATGTTAATTATCAGAAGAAGATCCATAATGAGCAATAAATGCCACTTTCATTTCACGTCAACTTTGTTTCCGATGACTTTTGTTGGCCATGAGCCATTGATGTGGTGCACCATGCAACATGGTAGAAAAGATATGGAACTCGATCTGAGGCTATGAATGTCCATTAAGAACAGTGAGAGCCTCGAATTCTTTAATACATACTTCAGCACTTTGATCTTGAGTAAGCTTGCCTTTAGCACTGCTCAGATTCAAACCAGTGGCAATGACTGAAGTTACAACAGGAGTTCCAGAAGCATAAGTAGTTGGAGGAAGTGGTACTTGACTAGAGTGGTGCCTGATAACAAAACGAGAGTCCATGAACAACAATTGGTGGTTGCATGAGTTGAATGTTGAGAAAAAGTAGGAAAGTTGAAAACAGGTGGCACTGAAAAAGCAGAAGTCTTGAGTTCTAGATGCTCCCATTCACGTCGAGGGAGAGATCACCCATGTTGCAAACGTTGACTGGTGATTAAAGAGACAGAGAAGATTGAAACTCATTGATATACATAGGGCCAAAAGAAACCTTAGAATAGCTCATACCATGATGTGGGAAATATAGTTGTGAAGGGAGTAGGGACTGCACAGGGGGTGTATGAATGTAGGTACACTCAGAGGTTTGAAAGTACTGCGGAGTTTGTCCATGAATAGGAATTTGATGAGACGAAGGTGGTTGAGGACAATTTTAAGAGATGCGGGGCTGCGAAAAGACCCGAGGCGTGGGAGGTGCCGAATGGGTGCGCCAATGTGGGCGACCTACTTTAATATCATAGTCTCCCAAGAAAGAATTGCGAATAGCTTTTTTGTGTTGTTGGCGTTCCAAACGAGCAGCGGTTTGGCAAAAGCTCTTCTGGGGTGAAATCACGAAGAGACATCCTAGAAGAAAGATGAACTAAGATACGGCAACAATGACAATATTTGGGGTCTGGGTCTGGGTCAAGGATTGTCTGCAAAGACAACCCTCTGTGAGGACCCTTGAATCAAACATACAATCCTTAGTATAGAGTATCACACAGGATTTAGCAGAAACAAACTAAGAACAGATGATTAGAACAACAAAAAAGAAAAACAAGAGATACATTGAAGCACATATTAGAACTAATCACATCTTAAATGTGGCAGAGGCATCACATATGATGTGTACGCCATCTACGTTCACTAGTCAGCTATCTACCATGGAACAAGCCGGTTTTGTGTGAACATCATTGTCCATGGTTTTGATGTGATCATTCTTGTTAACAGATTTTGCCACCAGATTCTACAACATTTGCTTTGTTCTAAGCGCTATTAATTCGACTACAAGCCATATGACTGCATCACTTGAAGTCTAATCTACAAACTTGTAAATACGCAAAATAATATTTTTGTACTATTAGGATATACTTCTTATAGCCCTATAGATTTCATTATGTTGTGCAATTTGCCCAAGGCATCACAAATGTTGCAGCTGAATCACGATTCTGTCACGAACCTACGTGAAGAACAGGGCAAATACACACAAGGAATACCAAAGAATCTTATATACAACAAAGAATCTGATGTACAATGGCCCGA
>JAANSK020278714.1:0-11135 GCA_011763485.2 Isoetes engelmannii
GAAGGTAAGTGTTTCATTTCACAACAATGGTCCTTGTAACCCTGAAATAGTTTGTGATAAGAAAGATAATTATTTGTGTGAAGAAGTATTTGCATGTTCAGTATGAATGTATACCAAAGCAACACTTTGTCTGTCTCGAACCTGCAAGAACATATATGTCCTGCTCATTTTTGAACCTGCAGGAAACGTATATGCCTCACCCATTTGGTTACAGCTTTGAGGTTATTCATCGACCTGCATATATCCCACTCATTTGGTTTGGTTACAGCTGTTTACTCATGGATCTGAGTAGGTCTGTGTCATACGAGTTATAACTTAATGTTTAGACTATAGATTTATCTCAAACCAAAATCTGCTCTAAGTTCATCATCTCTTTCATGGCTCAAACCAAATATGTTTTGGATCTTTTATCATGTCTTTCATGGAGTTATGATCTCAACATCAGGCTAAAAAAACGAAGTAGTATAAAAGGTCATGAGGTTATGTCCCAAATAAATTGTAGACCGTGTAAACTGCTATGACATATTTCAAATCAGGAAGAGAATTTTCATCTGCTTGTGCAAGGTAGACTTCAGCATATGCCTGTAAGTGCCACTGGTAGAACATACATATCTTGGAAATCGTATGCTAGATTATATTGATTTCACAAGCATAGAGAACCTAGAACGTTAGGATAAACCACATAAAAAGGCTTGTGTACAACATATTACAGACAAATTGTAGACTAGAACTGCACATCAGAATCTAGTCTGTAATACAGAATTATTTATTATTAGTAACATTGGCAAAAACCTTTTGTAACAAGAGGTATCTTTCGCAACGAACAACATGCTCAATAGGCCCAATACTATGCCCTTGAACACGCAAGCTTCTGGCTGGTACTTTGCCATAGAAAGTGCATTTCACATTAGCATTCTAATTTGCTGATGAAAGTGGCAACAAAGCTCAAGTGAAGAAATATAGTCTTCAATCATATCTCCTGCTTCGTTCATGACACCATAACCTGCATTCCATGAAACTGCACTGCACTCAAAACATTGTCCAGCAAAGACCATGCCAATAGATCTGAAACATGAACTGCTTATCTCAAACACAAACCATGCAACATAATTAACTCCAACATATCACATACTAAGTAAGAAGTAATAATTGAATGGCACTCTTTTTCTAAACCCTTTGTCAAGCAACTTCCTAAACAAAGTAACTTCATGTTTAGCTATACTATAACCAAATTGCTACTTATAGTGCATCTAAGTCACCTAAAAATCATACTTAGCAGCACCTGCAAGTTTCCTAAGTAAACATGCACAAGTAAACACTAGCATTCTTGAAATATTTAACAGGTTCTCAAAGTAGCATCTTGAAAGTATTTCACAAAAATCATAAACCAGCACCATAGTAACATCTTGAAAGCATGTATAATCCACTAAACCTGCCCTGCTTCATCCTCACTACAGAGACCTAGCCAAGCATGCAATAAACACCTAACAACCTAACAGTTAGCAAAGAACAATAGCCAATTCAATATAAATTTTGCAGGATTGAACAAGTGCCATAAGCTCTAGAAAACAACGTCCTAGCTTCCTTGTTTTGTAACTCTTCCTAACAAACCTTATACACCAAATCATGTAAATCACCTGCAAATTATGACCTTACCTGGTGGAGTTAAATCTAATATTCTTTTACTTCACGATTCTAGACTTAGGGTTTCTGGATCTTTGCCATCAAAGATTTTTGTAAACATGGAATTCTTAAGCAGTATTTGCAAACCTTATGTCCGCCTGGCAAATAGCATGCATTACGAAATGGATCAGCCGAATCTTAGAAAAAACCAGAGAAAAAAAGAAAAACGGATCCACACATAACTACCGTTTTAGAGATGCTACTAGGGTATGAAGCCATCCGTCATGGCAATCGGATGAATGCTTTTGAAGTCTCGGGTTATAGATCATCCCTACGGTAGCACCTCCGCTGCCCAAAACATGAAGGGCTTGACGGGGGGGAACAAATTTAAAAGTCTTGGAAAAAAAAATAGCAAAAAGGGTGCTTAGGGGGTGCTTGGATGGCGCAAAAGTGCCCCCCAGCTACGCGCTTTGACCCAAGCACTATTGCACCTTTGGCTATATTAGTGGGTTGGAATTTTAGTAAAATGGGGATGAAAGAAAATTAGACAAAAGCAAAAATGGTGTCCATTTTATGTATTCACATTGATATATACTTCTTTGATATGAACTTGATATCCTTGTCATAGTACTACCCAAATTAAAGCCTTCGATCTAGTTTTTGTATTTTTTGCTTGAGCATATTAATAAATGGGAACAAGAAGGTATGGGAATTAGTGGTTGCACATATTCCATTGTATGCCAGGCCTACGGTGACTCACAGCTCTATAGGGGAAGGTCCTTTTGTTTCCACATGCTATAGATTACTCCACTGTAACGAAATGTTGCAGTTACCTGCTAAGTGGAATACACAGGTAGAGATACACCAGCTTAAACAGGTATGGAACAGTATTTGGAATAGTATTCTCCCCCTACGGGTGAACACTTTACTGTGGCAGGTAATTCATAGAGTCCCAAGGGTAAATCATCTAGTGAGTAAGTTTGCTTCGGGCCTGCAACCTGAGTGCCCTTTGTGTCATATGGCGGAGGAGACCATAGAACATTGTTTCATTGAATGCCCTGATATTCAGACTGCATGGAGGAGTGTTTCGGAGGCGTTTGGTTGCACTATATCAGTCAAGGATGTTATTTTGGAGCTCTATCCGCCAGAGTGGAGCTCGTTAAAGCGACAAGCAATCTGTATTTGCAAGTCGTGGCTAATATGGATTCTGTGGAAGAGGAGGAGACTAATGGTCTTCTCCCAAGTGTACTTTCACCCGGCTAAGATCTTAGATATGCTGAGATCTAAGCTTGAGAAGCAGAGAGCAGTAATAGAGGACCAAGACTTGGCCCGTCAGTTAAATATAGGCTTGACATGGTAGAAAGTGTATAGGCTATGCGTTGCTCTCCTGCATTCTCGGATCGAGAATCCTGCAGTTGTTGCAAACGACATAGTCATCTAATGTACCTTATATTTTTTTCAATAAAAATTGATCTTTCAACCAAAAAAAATAAAATAAATGGCTTAATTTCATTCACTTGACACTAAAGGTAGTCAACTCTAAACTGCCATATGGCCACCCATGCTGCCCTTCAAGTTTGAACCACATTTTCGTTTTCTTGTCCCCTTGTCACTAAGTTACCCACATGCATCGCTGGCCAACTGTTCTGTCGTTTCAACCCAACCATATATGCAATCTTCCTACTCTATCAAACTATTTCTAAGGTGTCTTAAATGAACTCTATAGAATCTTATTAGTCCTGCAATGACATCTACATCCTCCTGCAGTGTGGGGACCTGCAATATGCCCTCCAGATCATGTTGAAGCATCTGGACATAAGGGTGCGTTTCCATGGGCCTCAAATCGGCCCCGACTTGGAAGCCAGGGCGCAGCCTGGCCGGTTTCCATGAGCCTGCTGCCCCGACCTGACAGCCTACGTGGCTCAGAATTTGTCCGGGCTCTCAGAAAGGAAAGGGGGGGAGGGTATACCTTCTAAGCGACCCCACCAAGTTGTTGTCGGTGTTCTGGGATAAAATCACCGCTCATAGACAGTCAGGGATTTGAGGAATTTGTAGCAATCCGGCAGAGCCAGTTTATCTGCAGCAAAAGCCTTGTTGCGAAAATGTTATTGTGGAGTAGGCGAGAAGCTTGCATCGATTGGATTTGCAATCGAAATCTGTGGGCTGGACTGAACTAAAATGATTGGATTTGCAATCGAAATCTGTGGGCTGGGCTGAACTAAAATGAACAAAATGCAGTTTTGATTGAAGCCAAATTCGTGCAGAATCATCCGCTTCCAAAAACGATTTCGTGCATAATCATCGTGCTTCTAAAAACGATTTCGTGCAGAATCATCTGCATATTCTTCACAAAATCCATGGGCAGATACTGCAAATGATTTGTAACGAAGACTGCGTATCCAGTGGGAATTCAAGTCGGGTTGGTTCCGTTCATGGAAACCAGGCACAAAAATTGCCCCGACTTGGGCGCACGTGACCAGGGCAGGTCCGGTCCAGGGGACCCTCATGGAAACAAGGCCTAAGTCTCTACAAGGCCGTCAGGCACAACTGAGACACCCAAGGTCTCAGGGTAATGGTTTCTCGGACAGCCTGCCACTTCATATGCAAGAATGCAGTCGATGGAAATAAAGGCTTAAACATTGCAAAAAACTTCGACAAGAATATCGAATCCTCAAATACCTAAAAGTTGAAATGGACGACCGAAAAATTGACGATGAGGCACAAAACTTCGACAATCAAAACTTCAACAAGAATATCGATTCCTCAAATAGCTAAAAAACCTTGAAATGGACAGCCAAAAAATTGACGGTAAGATGCCTTCGAGAATAAGCCATTTTTCCACAATTCAGCAGTTACAAGATTCTATTGAATGTCATTCAGCAGTTACAAGATTCTATTGAATGTCTACAAGATTCTATTAAATGTCGGAATAGGTAGGAATAGAGGTACAATCCCAGACGTGGGATGGCTCTCTTCAGCCCTTGTCTTGTAACTAACCTAACATACCAAACGTCTCTCTCTCTCTTCAAATAAGCTCCTTCATTTAACAAAAATATGGGCTTCAGAATAGGAAGCAGTTGCATACAGAAGGGAGCAATCAAAGTGCAGCTTCATGCCCAAAAAATCGCGTGCTTCAAAATCCATGAACATAAATATGCATGAGAATAACCGTTGAAAGACCAGGATACTTCTACAGGGATTTCCAATTATGTAACAGTTACCCATGAACCGTTGATTGCGCTGAACCAAAATTTTAAATAGAAACCCCAAACACATACGGAACTGGCAATCCATCTTGGGTAATAATTGGGCAATCGCATCCTGGTTTGCACAATGTCAATACCATCTTAAAGATGTCCCTAAACCTTAAAAGTCTTTTTGAAGCACAAAAGAGGACAAGAAAAAATTTTCTTGCACATTAGCTGAAAATGTTCTGTAATGAAGTTCGTTGTGCCATTTTGCAACCGCAGGAACTATATTATTTTAATTCCAAATGTGCGCCGTTTACTCTTTGAAACGATTTCATAAGGGTGGAGTAAGGGTGGAGTTGCATATAATATTTGCAAAATATAGTAAAGCGCATTTTACATCATGGCCTCATATTTGTATTTTCCTAAATCCATAAATTTCTACATGTACATTCAAGAAATAAGTTCAACTTACATCATGTATCACTGTTCATTGTCTGAATCTTCTTTGAAAACATTTGCAACTTTAGCTACAACTTTCATTTTTTTGGTCGCAATTCCAGTTGTCATCTGAAACCAATATACATTACAGATTATGACATTCTTCAGATCCTGCAGAAGATGAATAGAAAATTACCTTTGTAGCCATAGCTTTTGAAGTAAATCCGAACTTTAAACTAGATCGTTTATCTTGTATTGGGACAGGTACTGGAGCAGGAGCACTTGAGACCACTGCTTGTTGATCTTGCTCTGTTTGTTGCTGCTGTGCTTCTGCCTGTTGTTGTCGTCGTGCTTCCGCCCTAAAAACCTTAAGGATCACAAAGTAAAGTAACTCAAGACCTATCTACCATAAAGATGATGACATGGATACTGTTGGACGAACTTTGCCATTTCTTTCTCTTGCCGAGCTTGTTCTCGCTTTGACCGTTCATCACGATCTCGGTTTGCATGGAGCTCCCTCATTTCCCTAAACCGCTGTGTAGCAAACCCATCCTTGATTTAGCATATTTGTGCAAGACTGCTTATGCGACATTTTCCACAACATGAGCTAAAAATGAAAAGCTCAGCAAAGAGCACTAGAAAGATCAATTATAACTGACCTTCTTATGATTGTGATCATAGGAGCTAAGATGTGTTTCAAACTCCATTGCAGACTTGTACTGTTTGTTACAAAGTTCACAATAGAAAACTTTCTGAATCTCCTTCACCTCTATCTGGATCTTCTGCTCACGCACGGCTTCAACCTGAAGATCATCACGCCCATGGGGCCAAGGCAGGCCACCAAGGTAATAAAGCCAGAACCAGGCAGGTGCAGGTGACCTCAACGAAACTATGTAAAGTGTGTGAGAAAACACTAATATTCAGATTTCAGTCATATCATCTGGTAACAGTAAACAAGGACACTTTTTCACATGTTCCAGGTACTTCAGAACTAAATTTGTGAACTTGTCCCCATTCCCACTAAAAGACTCGTGTAAAGAACTTTCCTATCAGACACCGTACCTCACGCTTTTTGGTGAGCTCTATTGTTTCCTCTATCTCGACTTCAAGTCTTTTCCGATGTACATTTTCTTCAGCCGTGTAAAAATCATCTTGTTCTTGTTTTCCAAGACCCAGCTTTGGATCACGTATCCCTGCCTTGATGGGTTCAACAATGCCTATGCAACAACGAAGGCATTCTTATTTCAGCCAATTGCATCTGACTCGAGCTTCAGAAATAAAAAGCCGTCAGTGTATACATTACCTTGTTCCGCTTTCCCAAGTCCCCTCCCTTTCCAACCCATCTTTTGAAGAAGACGAAAACCAACATTTGAGGATGACAGCTGAGTATCTAAAGAAGCTTGTTCCAAATTTTCAAGATTCAAATTTTCTGATGGCCTATGGGTGATGGGCAACCTGAATTCTTCCCCCATATCTTCAACAAGAGAGTCTTCATATGCCTGTAAAGCAAGAAATGTGCTTACTGTTGTATCCAAATTTCTATATTATCAGCTTAAACGTCATCAATAGAACAAAATATTGGGTCTATACCTGTTCTCGTTCTTGCTGATGTCTTCCTTGCGTAGATGTGGCATTCGATGGATGCCAATCCATCAAAATGACTAATACTGCTAAATACAAAGAGAACAGTCGGGATCTCAGAATGCTACTAATATAGATGTCATCTCTATAAGTTGAACATATAAATGTACCGTGCATGCAATGTCAACAAAACATTATGTGACCTTCCAGGTTTTGGAAAAAAAGGGTTAATAACAAACATCGAATTGCCATCTTAAAAATTCTATAAAATTTTGCGATTATGCGAGAGCTTCCATCACTTTGAAAATTAATCATGATGGCAAGGAAAAATGCTGCAACCCAGTGGCCAGAATGCTCGGCTTTACACATGTAGTGTGAGTGTGGTTTCTCTTAGGTTAAAGTATATAATAGATAAGATGGCTATGTGAAGGACCAGATGCATGAGCAATGAGACCACCAACTAGTGCCCAATGTAAGAATCAGATAAGCAAACAGACTCCAAGAAGAAGATTCAACAGCCTCTTCCCTTTAGCACAATAGACAGCTAGTACAACACCAGGAACTTAGCTCATCCTCACAATTCAAGTTAGCAAAAGCAGTATTCTTACCTATTAGTCGATTTCCCACGTCTTCAAGGCTTCTTATCAACGGAACAAAAATTGCATCACCGTGTTGCAAAAGTAAGGGGTACCAAACTGTAGCCTAACTTCCGTTCTCACGGAGGAATGCTGCCGCCTTCGATTCAGCACAAACACCTAATACTCTCCAACGAGATTGGGTCCCGATCCGGCAAGGCGATTTCCTGCCGTCAAAGAGAAAAATCGAAGGCGGCCTTTTATTTTTATTTGCACCTTTTCTAAAATTCTAGCGTATCCCAGGTGTCAAACCACCTCAGCCAGATTTTTACCACATTTTACTTAGGGCCAGATTCGACTTTGGGAATTAGATTGGTGTCAATTAAGCATGAGCGAGTCTTGCAATGGCACGTCATAAGTGGCAGCTGCCTTCCGATTCCATTCAAGCAGTTAGCAATTACCAAAACTCTCTTTTTAGAACCAAAAAACGCTCCGGTTAACTGCAAAACTCTCTGATTAATTGACAGGAGCAATCCCCAGACTTTTACAAGCTGCGTTAACTGACAGCCCAATCCTGCCGCAGATTTCCTTACCAGCCTCATCTTGATCCTCTATTTTAAATTACCTTCAAATTGCCACCGGCGCAAATGGAATCTGAGAGTTCCGTTGCTTGCAAAAGGAGCCGGAAGTTGAGACTTTAGAGAAAGCTGCCGCTGGCACAGGTCGAATCTGGCCTTATGTCGTGGAAAACCCATGAGTCATGCTCTCTTCATAGGCAAATATGTTAACAAATATTTTTGTGCCCCTGACGTGTTCCTTGTAATGAGCCTTTTTGTGTCCTTCTAAGCTATCGACATCCCAAAGCCTTCTCTAAGAAAACAAGCATCTGTCTTATTGCCTCAAACGAATGAACTATACATTCTAGAAATTGGGTCGCCAATTTCTTGAGTGGGTTAATGTGAGGCTGCCATGTGTCCCTCCCCAATATATCGGAATGGAAGTTGGCTTCCCCATTCCGGGTCACCGGTTTAACGGGTGACAGTTTTGTTCCTATTTGTTTTTTGTTAACACTCCAGATTAAATTTTGAGACATTTGAGAGCTAAAAAATCCCACGTTTCCATCTTCTTTCTCGTTTCAGAATTCTCTTTGCCATAGCAAAGCCCGTGCAAGCAAATCTTGTCTCAGCAAAGCTTGGCAAGCAAATCTTTGCCTGCAAATCTAACAAAATCCTGTGCATCCTCTGTTTTCTTGCCAGTTAACATCCTCTGTTTTCGGCAGAGCCAAGCTTGAATCCGACCTGTTCAGGCCAAGACAGGGCCAGAGTTGGAATCCGTAGCATGAATTCATAGATTTTTTTTTTAACCTATAAAAATGGTCATAGCTTCTTTACCATGTTCGTAGCAAAGCAGGGCCATAGCTTGAATCGAAAGCTTCTTCATCCGCAGCCATAGCTTGTATACAAAAAGCAAGAATCATCCGCTTCTTCATCCGCAGCCATAGCTTCATCAGGTTAAAAAATGGCCATAGCTTCTTTACCCTGTTCGGAGCAAGACAGGGCCATAGCTTAAATCGAAAGCTTCTTCATCCGCAGCCATAGCTTGTATACAAAAAGCAAGAATCATCCGCTTCTTCATCCCCAGCCATAGCTTCATCAAAAAGCTTCTTCATCTGCAGCCATAGCTTCATCAAAAAGCTTCTTCATCTGCAGCCATAGCTTCATCCGCGCCTAAGACCTAAGCAATAGCTTCTTCATCCGTTGTAACATTGTATAATCTGCCTAAGACCTAACAAAAAGCTTCTTCATCCGCAGCCATAGCTTCATCCACGCCTAAGACGTTAGAAAGAATCTGAGCCTTGCGCCTAAGAATGGCAAAAGCGCCTAAGCAAGGCCGAAAATGGCCTCCGCCATAGCCAAATTTTTCCTCTCTCCCCAATTTCTAGAATGTGGGGCATTGTCACCTGGTCCCCCATTCCGGTGGTGCAAGTGACCCGCTCCCGGCTATCGCCGGTCGCGGGGCCCCACCGGCAACACCGGAATGGGGTCCCAGGTGCCAAGACCCCCCACATTACCATTCGCATGTACATATAAATGTTCCTGGATAGTCCATTGCGACAACAATCTATGTTTCTTTCCAACAAGCCTTTAACGATTGTTGACCATGGCAAATGTGTATCACAAGGCCCCCAAAAATTAACTCGCATTAATAATCACCATCGAAACTAGTATAAGTATGGTTTTCCATACAGACAATATAGAATACCAACAAAACTCACGTGCCTTCCACGGTTTTGTTAAAGCACTGCTAGTTCTAACATATTTTTTGTACTGATTCTATAACTTAACATGGTTTCTACAAATTATTGCTAGTTTATGGGATGGTTTTTAATTACACTTTTTCAACGTTACTATTTAGAATGTTTTGCCATATTAGTTATCACTCTCTTATATGCTTTTTGACATGGATTCGGTGCTATCAAGTTTTTTTTTACTAGTTCCAAAATCATCTTTGACATTGCAAATCGTTTTTATACTATACTTATTTCATTAGTCCATTGTAATATAGTTTATTTTGTTGTTGTTTTTTTTCCATGCTATTCTAATATTGTAATTCTTAAAGTCACCATTGACCTCTTGCATGGTTTTCTTTCTTCATATTCACTAATAATCCCAACTACCATTTTTAATGTTATAAAGCTAGCATTACTATCTGGTTGCAACTTGTGGTTTTCTGAACAGGACCATGAATTGATTTAGACTTTGATGACAAGACAAGTTGTAGCTTGTTGAATCATTTTAGAAATCCACTTAAAGTGCTTTAACGTATCATTTTCTCTCTAGAGTTGGTTTAGTTTCATTATCTTTGGCCTTTGCTTAACTATGTTGCTACAATGAAGCTTCTTTTTCCAATAGTAATCATGGTTTCATGATAAAATAAGGCCATACTGCTAGATGGAAGATGTTACTTATGTATAAATCTTGGTTCGAGAAACTTTTCACTTATAGCAAGATGACTTTCTACATATTTCTACCTCAATCATATAAATGTAGAGTCTAACCTACTAATTCTTAAGCATCACACATTCAGGAGTACTACACATGCGCGCTCACTTGTGTCCCTCATCACTAAACTGACAATATAGAACTAGCAGAAATGCAGGGTTGGGGAAAGGGTAGAATAAGGAAAACAAAGAAGAATTGGGAAAGAAGAAGAGCGGAAGCTTTACTAAGGAGCCAAACTAGGATGGCATTAAAGATAGTCAAGATTGCACCTGCTCTCTTTTATTCAATGGTTTAGTGCGGTGTGGTTTTGTGATCCACACTTCACAATATTAGGCAAATGCATGCTCTTCCTTCGTATAATCAACCTATTAGTTCTAATGAACTTCAGTCAGAAAAGAAAAGGTCCCAGATACAGGTCTCATGTTGAACGATTGCTTTCAGAAAACAAATATAGCATCAGCACATTCATATTCACTAGAATTAACATCCTAACAATTTGCAGCACCAAAAAAGGACATCGCAACTCTGGCATCAACTTGCTCTAGCAGATTAGATTTAACAGTTCTTAGCCGGGCAACCCTTTGATGCTTTTAGATCGACTAGATGTAAACAAAAAGTGCAATTGCGCTCAAGTTCAAGTAAAATTACTGGGCAAACAACAAAAGGGTGACCTGTAATACTTAGGCACAAAGACGATTTCATATATCATGTTATTATTAGGCACA
>JAANSK020278725.1:0-11135 GCA_011763485.2 Isoetes engelmannii
ATCTCCGTATTACAAAATACAAAGCATGTGATCATTCTATTGATCTCTGAAGGAGGTGCTGTCTTCCAGAAACTTCTTGACTTTAGCTGTGCCCACACTGCATCCCATTCCCGAGGACATCACGGGATTATTCTTCTCGAAGTGCAGCTGCTAGGTCTTCCACTTTCTTGTTGATGGTGAGAGCCGCCGTTATCGCTAATCTTCCTTGTCGTAGATGTGGAACGACAAAGTTGAAGATGCTCAGGGCTATGGAGCGCTTCACTAGAATAACATGATATGTTTGGTTCTGTAGCCTGGCATGTCTCCCAAAGCTCGTGAGACTGATCAGCAGTGTTATGGCCTCGTCGGCTCTTGGACTGAATTTCTTGTGGATGACGACTATTCTTCCATGTAACAAGCGGGGTAGGTAGTATCTTAGTGCTTTTCATTTCTCTCCTGGATATGTTTTGGGTATCACTTGCTTCCCTGTGTTTAGATGCATACACATCAAGCGGTATAGTCATCATGTGTTCGTAGTCGGATAGTACGGAGCGTCTGTTGCTCAAATTGACTGCTCATCCAACTCCGTAGGAAGAAAGTCCTGCTGCATGAGGTTGCAAGACAATGGTTGCCTTACCTTTGATTCCCATTCTTTCTTGAAGTGCTTTGAAATCCTCATCTGTCATGGGATCCTCAACTATAATGTTGCTTCTGATTCTCCTGTAAACTTCCATATCCGAGATGGTGTTGCCCCTATACGTCTCGGGTTCCCGGATTTACAATGGGATGTCTTCAGCTTCTCGGTCTATGAAGGCGTCCATATCTGGGTCTTACCACTAGATGATAGATATTTGAAGTGGTCATGCTAGCTATCCTCATAAACAACTCCATCTATTTTTTGCACTCCCAAACTTTTTTGAAACCACGGATATCGATGAAGACGAGATTTGCATTTTCTGTAATGAACTGAGGCACATGAATACCCACCTTAGTAGCTAAGTGGCGTTGTTTCTTTTTTCCTTCATCTTTTTAGCTTTTGTCAGCTTAAGAATAGCCATGATTGGTTCCAGAAACACAAAGTTACCAAGAACATGGTCTTTACTATAATTTCCTTTCACATATTCAGAATCTGAACCCACTATGTCTAGAATTCTTTGCTCTATGAAACTTGCGTAATCCACTACCAGATCCGCAAATTTAGAATACTCCTTCTGTAACGAATCGTTTCTATAAGATAAAATTTCCCTTCGCATAAATAAAAGGGTTTTGATGTCCAGTGCCCTTATTGCAATCAAATCTACCCGAATACCCTGGTTGCACTTTCAAAAAAAACTTGCCTTCCAAAATTCCATCCAATAATTGTGAGATCTCTACATTTGACATTCCCCTATGATATCTATGCCATGTCTTGTTAAAGTAGTCTTTACTTGGTTTCTCTAGTTGAAGTGCACCATGATCATCAAATAATTTTTTGCTCATCCACTTACTCAGACCTCCATTAATTTCTTCCAAACAGTTTCTTCCAAGAATATAAAATGTTTTTCATCCTTTAAATCCTTCACCTTCAAGGTAGTGGTTGCTATATCAACAAAATCCTACAAAAAGAAGGTTGTCAGGATCGTGGTTGTGATTTTGCTAAGCATTATTCAAAGTACCTTCCAGATAGATGTTGTAGCCTTGCCACTAGGCCCTTGGGGAGGACACCCGTATGCTTTATGCTGGTGGCGCAACTGTTGAAGCTTCTTGATAAGGGGTTCTTTATACACAGTGTTTGCTACAACGTCGTGCCGAGCTCAATATATTCTTTATCAGTCAAATTACCATTCAATACCCTGGTCCTCCTTCTGGTGTATGCTTTAGCGAATTCCATTTGTTGCTCCAACTCATCGTCAACTGAATAGAGAAGTTGTGCAACATAGATGCTATGATTGCCAGATATATCCAAAATCTCTTGCCCTTGAGGTCAGTTGGAGTCCGCCATGTGATCCTTTTCCTAGAAGTGTTCATAGCAAAATTGTTAGACATATAGTAAAGCGATAGTGATATGATCAAATCGATTACCTGGTATGAGGGTCAAAAGGCACAATATCTGCTGCAGCGAGGACCTTCGTAGGATAAGTCTTAAAACTTTTAACCGATGCTTGTACGTGGTCATTCGAGTGCATCCTGTGCATTATGTTAGCGGAGCTGGTTCACAATAAAAATAAAAACCCTCATAAATCGAATGACTTTCGTTGGATAAAAACGTTTGAATTGCTTTAGTCTCAAGGCAGTTTCTTCAGCCATTCTACGCTCTTCATTAGGATTGAATTTTAGTTCCACCGGCATGTGAATCGCATGTGGCCAAGTTATAGCACTCGTGGAAGATCGTCCAGTTGTTCCAAGTGGTATACATGAAGGTGTAGGGGTATCAATTATTATCAGTATTCAGATTTTGAAGATTAATCTTCAAATGCGTAATCTTCCTAAGAGGCAACACTTCAGAACTTGATGGAGAAAGGGGCCACTAAGCCGGCGGCATGCTCGGATCAATGACCCCTGAGAGAGCAAACAATGTAGCTGGTTCATCATCTTGATTCTTTGCCTCTGACGGCTCCCCTAAGGTGGCCAACAGTTTCACGGAACTTCATTCTTTTGCCATGGCCTTAAGCAAGGTTGTGTCCATCCTTGATGGCATCTTCTCATCCCGTTTAGCTTTGAGTGCACAATTTGGGGGCTTTTTGTCAACACACAACCCCTTTCTAACAATAGAAAAGCCTACCAGAATGTCCCTGTTGCCTTTAATTCCTGATAAGGCCAAGGACTCGTACGAAGGCAGTATCCAGCCAAATCCTTTAGCGTCGTCGGCACGGTCTTGCCTGTGACCGGCTTGTTCATCTTGCTGGCGACCTTCATGGATGGGTCTTAATTCTTCCATCTAAACACATATTCTAGAAACGAAGTTGTTGAGCGTCTTCGCGCTACATATTAAAGCATATTGTACATTGTTCTTCGTGCCTTCCCACATAACCACCACTATTTTCAATTTGGTCAACATCAGTACAAGCCTTGCCAGTCCACAGAAAAAGACAAAGGTCTTTTTTACGATCACCCTTTCTCTAAGGTATGGCTTCGGCTACCTCAATACACCACTTCCTTGCGTTCGAAGGCGTCACAATCCTCATGGGTTCCACGTCCAGACCGCGAAACAAATCCGAAGTTGTAAGCGACGACAACAATGTTAGAAAAGTGTCGGAGCAAATTGCCATCATGATCCTCACTAGCAACATAAGAAACTAATACAACATAAATGCAGAAGAAAAGAAAAAATAAAAAGAGAAATCCTATTCGCAAGGATCGCGGTCGCGATCCTCGGAGGCATAGAAATTAGAAAAAACATGATTAAATAGGTAAGCAAGATCGCGGTCTCCTGAAATGATTTGAAAATCATTTCTAGAGAAACTATTGCTATTGATACACCAGACCAAAAATAAATGCTGAAAATTACCTTCTCTGAAAACATCCTTAGTTTTCATGAGATCGCTGACGCCAGGGATTCCAAGAAATCTAGAAAATTTTGCGACGGCGGAATGCGTAGCCGAGGTCGAAGGCGCTCGTAAAATTTTAGATGACGCTGCTCAAAATAATCGCCGGCTTCGAGAAAAAAAAAATATAAGGCGCCGCAAGCTTGCATTAATGGCATATTAATGTGCATTAATGGTGCTGGGAGCCTGTATTAATGATATTGGGAGCCTGCATTAGTGGCACTGCCGCAATTAATTATGCTATGCATTCAAGTTCCGGTGTCATTAATGCTGCCAGCCACATTAATGGGGCGAAGCCAATAGGATGGCTGATGTTGCAATCTCGGCAGTCCAGCTCTGGCTATATCCATACCTAAAATTCAAATTTATGTACCTTAAAGATAAGAATTAATTCATATATCTTAACGTCCCCCGCGTACAAAAGCCCTGCAGCTGTACATTGACCGATATTGACACTTAATGAATAGTCCTACTTGACGGATATTGACACTTAAATACGGATATAAAGGAACAAAATTTTATTTGCAGCGGGTAGGACGAAAGAAATGTTCGCGGCGGCCAAAGGCTGCCGCGATAAATTTCTTGTACATATAACTTGTTCGTAGGCTAGCATGCAATTGATGAAAACCTAAATAAGATGGGAAACTATAGCAAGTAATTGCTTGATTTGACTAGCAAAAGTTAAGCTTTTACATATAACTTGTTCGTAGCATGCAATTGATGAAAACCTAAATAAGATTGGGAACTATAGCAAATATTGTTGTTTTTTTAACTTATTATGGCAAAAGAATATGTGGATACAATCTACAAGTACCTTGCATAAGCTAGCTAATGTGTAGTACCCACAAAATAATTTTGAAGTGGAAGAACGAGGAATAAGTCTGGGTACATCAAAGTGGAGAACAACACGAGGGTAAACAACAGTGTGATGTATTCAGCCACACATCATCAACCTTGCATTATCCATGCTCTGTTGTTGTTCAAAGAGGGAATGTGTTTTTCAAAACTTTTCCCTTCTAAATAAAAAAAGCCTTGAGTCTTCTTTGTGCCAACAAGAAACCTGTGCTATATTCAAGTTTTTGTTAAAGAGTTTTTTCATACAACAATGTAGTCCTTTTGATAAAGCATGAAGAAAAGTAGAAGTTGCACTTGCAAACTAAACTCTAAAAACATATCACAATCACAATGAAGTCCGAAATGGAGTTTGCATAAACCTTTGTTCTTAGGGACAAAATAAAGTCCAACTTGTCAATAAGGTCAATATGCCTTTACCACGGGCAATTAACAAAACTTGTGGAGCTTGCAACATTCTAGGCAACTTGGTCTCTATAGCTCTTATTTCTAACATTGTTACGAGGTAAATATAAGATAGAGGTAGGATAGAAGAATAATCTACTCAACGTAAAGTTATGATTAAGGGTAGGGTAAGAGAGACCCAAGCTGGTAAAAGGAAGGATCCTCCCCTAGTACTTAAAACAAGACGCAAAACTTGTTGCGCTAAAAGAAATCAACTTTTCACTTGCATACTAAAAATGCATACTCCATGTAGTTGATAACATATTGCTACATGTGTTTTTTATTAATGGCTAACATATTGATTTTCATGGATTTAATCCAACCTTCAATTTATAGATGCCTAGCTTGAATATTCTTTCAACTAATTGTCTAGTAAAGGCTTTTGTCAACAATCTAACCTAATAAAATGCAACATTTAATTTAAGCCTAAAATAGCCCAAGCCTTCTGAATATAAGAATGTTTGTTTACCAGACATTCTGGACATTTTTATTACGTGAAGATAACTTAGTTTATATTACGAATGTCGACCAAGGCGGCGACAGCGCCCGCGTTTGCGACCATGTCGGTGGAGCCCTGTTGCTTCGCCGATCTGTGTGATGATAACGGAACGGCAGCGGCAGTGGTAAGAATCAGGTCAGCGATGGTAACAGCAGTTTTGGAAACCAGGTTAGTGACGGTTTTAAGAATTTGGTTACAAATTAGAGTTGCGAGGTTAGAAATCAGGTCAGCGACCTACAGGAGACTGATAAGAAACAAAAATATGTAAATTTGAATGAGACAATGGCTTGGAAGCAAGGAAAGACTGTCCAGCGAATTGCAAAACCCAGGTTCTCGCAGTGGATAAAACAAAATCTGATGGAGGAAGAGAAAAGCCGCAGAGTTGAAGAGGTTTTAAATAATCTAAGTTCTGGTAATTTCTCATTTGATTCGGATAAGATAGCAGGGGCGACCTCCGATGTTAAAATTGCGGAGATCGATCACGGCAGACATATGAGAAACATTCAAAATCTAGTGGCAAAATCTGTGGTTGGGTTTTTCACAGGGGGATTTCTTGATTTTAAAAAGTTACAGTCGTGGCTGACACGACATCTCCAGAAGCTCCATTTACCGCAATTTCAATCGCTAAAGGCAATTGGTGGGAATTTCTTTCTCATATGCTTTGATAGTGAAGCAGCGGTAGAGAAGTTGGTTTCTAGAGCTGCTGATTATTATGCTGGGGGATTTGTTAGCTACCAGTACTATTCCCCTGGGTTTAGTTCTGATAAGATGTCAACGGTTAAAATGCCATGTTGGCTGCAAATAGAAAGCCTCCCACCTGATATGCTAGATCCGGAGTTTCTCATATCAATTGCAAAATCGTTGGGTATTTATGTATCACATTCAACAGTTAGAGGTCCAAGAATATGCGTTCCAATACCTGCAAGTGAAGGGATTCCTAAACAGATTGTTGTTAAGAGTGGTACGTATTTTTCCTTATTCAAGCTTTCACTTTTGAATGGTTGGGAACTGCAACGAATGTTCCCTAGGATTAAGATAGATGGGCTTAGGGATCCGCAGGCTTCTAACATTGAGAAAGAACAATAGACTGGGAAATGCAGTAATAAGCCATCTAGTGAGGCTGAAGAGGTTAAATACGATAACGTGACATTGCCCATGGAGCAGGACTTAGTACCAAATAGCCTTAATGTAACACCTGTCCCCAGGAACGAGCAGGCTCTCTATGTTAATCGGTCTTGCTCTCAATTGACCAATGATGCATTGTCTGGGAGGAACCAATTAACAGGAGAAACTGTTAATAATAAAAGTGAACCAGCATGGAAAATGGTCTCTCACAGGCAATATAGCAGCATTCCTGACACTTATAAATCTGTGCTTGCCAATAATGAATTAGGTGGCCAAAATTTTGAAGGAGCGCTGATGTGCATTGATGATCAAGCCCCCCAGATTACTTGACGGTTGAAGGCATCCCTTACCATAAGAACAGATGGGCGGATTTGATGGAAGAAGATAGTTGCGGTGGGAATGAGGTGCCATATGAAATCCGAAGAAAAAGCAAAATGGATGATAGGGAGGTGAGGCCTGATGGTGATAGATTCAAGGCAAAGAGGAAGAAATTCTTAGTCAGAAATGGATAAAAAATTCTTAAGTTGGAACATAAGAGGAGTGAAATCTTCTGAGGTAAAGGGTAGCAAATTATCTTTAGCATTAGCCAGAGTTAAACCAGATATGTATGCTTTCAAGAACATAGATGTAGACAGGAGGAAATTGGCCATTTGTTAAACGTAATAGGGGGTGACTTCATTGGAATAGCTTCGTCCAGTGGAAGTTCTAGTGTGGGAACCCTCATAGCTTGGAAGAAAGACATTCAAGTGCTATCCACATTTGCGGATAACATGGGTCGCTGATGTATAATCACTTGGATGTACAATGGTCAAATATGAGGTATTGTTAATATATACGCCCACAATAATCCGAAGCAATGGGGTGCGTTATGGGCATTTCTTAGAAGTAAAATAAGAAGCTATGTAGACAACATAGCTTGGTTACTAGTAGGAGATTTTAACATGGTGGAGAGTAGGTTAGACAGATCAAATAATGGTATAGGAATAGTTTCTGGGAGTGAATTGGAGCAATGGATAAGCATGCTCAGTCACCTTCAACTGTCGGAGATACAGGGTGATGCGGGCTTCACCTGGTGCAATGGGTGGGTTGGAGAAAGAAGAATATATGCTCGCCATGACAAATGTTATGTAAACCAGATGGCACTAGACATTTGCCCTGCTCTATATCGTCATAACATGCTGGAGAACTCTATATCTGACCACAATCCGCAGATGATCACTATAAACCCGCTGGAGAATGCTAAGCCCTTTAAAACAATTTTCAAGCTAAATACCAGGTGGCTGAAGGACGAAGAATTCAAACGAAGATGTAAGGAAATTTGGTTTGTAGAAAGTGAGCATAAACCTGGTATGGAGGCGGTGATCTCTTCGTTGGCCGCTATTAAAAGGTTTGCTAAGGAATGGGGGAAAAGTAGGGTGAGAACTGAGAGAGAACAGTTGGAATCTATGTATGCTGAGCTTGCAAAATTCAGGAGGGATGGTTCCCAGAACGGCATCAGGGAAAAGGAACTCATTAGAGAAATCAGGAAATTGGAAACAATTAAGGTTAAGGAAGCGAAGATTAAGGCGGGCCTGAACTGGTTACGGCAAGGGGATAGATGCAATAAGTTTTTTTTCAGAGCAGCAAGGCAAAGAAAGCATTCGGCTAGACTTGCATCCGTAGAAACGGAAGATGGAACTGTTGTAAAGGATCTCCAGCAGATTAAAGACGTATTGTATAATCATTTTAGAGAATTCTTCAAGGAAAAAAGGGTTACATTTCAGGATTATTTTGAAGATTTAATCCTCTCTACGGTTCGTGTCAAAGTTTCAAACGAACAAAGACAGATGTTGGAGCATCCTTTGAGTCTTCAAGAGATCCAGGACGCTACCTTCATGCTGGCAAAGGACAAGACCCCTGGATTGGATGGTATTCCTGCTGAGTTTTTTTAGCAGTGCTGGGAGTGAGTCGGACCTTCAGTATATGCTGCATACCAAGATTTCCTACGGGCAGAGTGTCTGGACAAGAGATTGAATACGGGGTGCATTACCTTGATACCCAAGGTCAAAGAACCGAAAACAATAAATGATTGGCGGCCAATCACTTTACTTTCATCCTTCTATAAAATCTTAGCGAAGGCGTATGCAGAGAGGGTGAAGCCTGTTTTGCAGGAACATATCTCTGAGATGCAATCGGGTTTCCTTCCAGGCAGGAGTATCCTGGGTAACATAGCGGCAGCATTTGAGGGTCTTCATTGGGCTAAAAAGACTCAGCAAAAGGTAATTTACCTGAAGCTCGATTTTTAAAAAGCTTATGACAGTGTTAGTTGGTCCTTTCTTGAAAAGATGATTATATCTTTTGGGTGTGGAGAAGGTTTCGCATCAGTGGTAAGAAAGCTCCTAATCTCCAGTCACTCCACGGTGACCTTTCTTGGGGAGACGTCTTCTATTTTTCCAGTAGAGAGGGGTATCCGACATGGTTGCCCTCTGGCCCCGTTTCTTTTCAACATAGTAGCTGAAGGTTTATCCTAGTTTATAAATGCAGCAGTAAAAGATCAGGTCATTGCTGGTCTAAGGATGTATGACGACTCGCAACAAGTATGTAACCAGTATGCCGATGATACATTCTTATTTTTGGAGGCGTCAAAGGATAACCTTTTGAATGCCAGGAACTTGTTAGACTCTTTCTCTGTGGCATTGGGTTGTTTTCTAAATTGAGAAAAATGTGTTGCGTTATGGCCATTGGATGAGCCTTTTCCAGTTGCTGAACATGATTATCCCTGGAAATTTGTCCCGCAAGGTTCCTCTAAGTTACTTGGCATCCCCATGGGTATTAATAGGTCGTCTGAAGACTTTTGGGACGAGATTCTTCTGGGTCTTGACAGACAATTGAATTGGTGGAAGTTTTCCAAGTTATCCCTGGCGAGTAGATTAACGGTGGCCAAGTCCATGCTCAGTAGTACGCATGTGTATGCAGCATCAATCTTACTAGCTCCAGCAAATATTGTACAGAGATTAGCGAGATCTGTGCGGAACTTTGTTTGGGGAGGAAATGAAGAGGGGGCTAACTGTAAGATAGCGTGGAATAAGTGTTGCATCTCCAAGTCACATGGCAGATTAGGTATGTTGGACTTCGCACTGCATAGCAAGGTTTTAATAAGCAAATTCATCTGGCAAATTCTGGATGGTAAGGTGAACTTTCCTGGTCTTCAATTGATATATCAATCTTTGATTCACTGTATTCCGTGCGGTAAAGTCTCAATGCGGGCAGAGTTGTCGTGGGCTCTTTTTTATGGCTTAAGGGCCTACAAAGGAGCATCTCCTTTTTTAAAAGGCTTATTAGAGGCATGGGAATCAGTTAAGAGCCTGTGGGAACTTAGTGTCGAAAATTGTCACTTGGTTGCAATGCCTGTTTGGTGGCTGGCTATCACTACAGATGGAGATCCAAAACCACTATTTTCATTAGTGGATATAAGGAACATGAGAAGGATATCTTCACTAGATGTGAACCACATTGGGGATTGGTATTCTCAAGGCCGGTTGTTGTCCTGGGATGAGTTTCGAGCGAAATTCAAACTGAGGATGCAAGATAAGAAGGTATGGGAAGTAGTGGTTGCACATATTCTGTTATATGCCAGGCCTATGGTGGGGGACTTTATAGTGACTCACTGCTCCATAAGAGAAGGTCCTTTTGTTTCCACATGCTACAGATTGCTCCAATGTAATGAAATGCTGCAGTTAACTGTTAAGTGGAATACACAATTAGAGGCTCGCCAGCTTAAAGGTGTATGGAATAGTATCTGGAATAGTATTCTCCCTCCACGGGTGAATACTTTACTTTGGCAGGTAATTCATAGAGTCCCAAGGGTAAATCACCTGGTGAGTAAGTTTGCTTCGGGCCTACAACCCGAGTGCCCCTTGTGTCATATGGCAGAAGAGACCATAGAACATTGCTTCATTGAGTGTCCTGATATTCAGACCGCATGGAGGAGTGTTTTGGAGGCGTTTGGTTGTACTATATCAGTCAAAGATGTTATTTTGGGGCTCTATTCGTCAGAGTGGAGTTCACTAAAGCGACAGGCAATTCACATTTGCAAGTCATGGCTGATATGGATCCTATGGAAGAGGAGGAGACTAATGGTCTTCTCCGCAAACGCCATAGTCATTTAATGTACTTCATATTCTTTTAATAGAATTTGATCTTTCAACAAAAAAAAAAACTTAGTTTATATTCTGTGCCACGTGTCAAGGCCTAATTGGGTGCATTGAAGAATGTGTACTAAAAAAGTAGAATGTAAAGTAAACGTGAAGTAAATGCATACAATTAATGCTACCTGACATTCTTAAAAAGAAACAGGGACACGTGGCACGATCTCATTGGAAGCCCATGTAGAATGTAAACTAAGTTGTCTTTATGTATATAAGAATGTCTGTTTACCAAACATTCTGGCGTGGAAGCAAGGCCGACGTGCGCAACGTGGAGGCGTTGCTGACACGCCAGAATGTCTGGTAAACAGACAATTTTATTACGTGGAAACCAAGAACCAAACATTCTGCTCATTTTAGGGAAAGGGCCTGACACACATATCTATCGCCGAAGTGAAGTGGAATTTCCATAGAGCTAAATGAATGAGTACAATGAGGGGGACACAACAATGAACCCCCAAAGGAATGAAAAACACAATGAATGAAACCCATAGGAGGACACAACAATGCCTCTCAATGGGTGAAACA
>JAANSK020278736.1:0-11134 GCA_011763485.2 Isoetes engelmannii
CTGCGATGAAGCCAAGTGTCACCATGCATGCAGCCCGTGTGACGACCGTATTTGGTCAGAATATGCGTATTTGGTCAGAATACGTATGGTCGTCACAGACACTTGGCCCAAAGGCATGAATTACCTAGATTTGATTATTTGGATGTTTCAAGTTCTCGTCAACGGCAAGATGTAAAGCCTTGGGCACTTTCGAAGGAAGCGGTATTTTGGCAATGGCAATGCATTCAATAAGTCTAGATACATCAGAGCGCATTAGCTCTCCACCTTTTCCACAATATAAAAATGCCTTCTCAATTGCAATGCACCATATTGGCAACAACCTTCTGTCTCTCTGCACAGAAAAACTTACCCAGCTTTTCATCAAATTGATGCGTTGCCCAATCAAAAAATCAAGGAAAGAACACATATATGAACTTACACGCCTGGTGCAAAGCCATATCCAGATCTATGTAGGGCGTGGATCAACTTTGCTGAGCGTTGCTCCATGCCGCAAATTAAGATCCGCGGATAAACTCCAGCCAATCAATTTTCATAAAGGCAAACAATAGCAACAAGAAGATAAAGTCAAAGAGTTCTCACAAACCTCCGAAGGATAAATCTGTAATTACATGTTATGGTTGTAGACAGAAAGGACATTCTAGAAATCAGTGCCTTGAGTTTAAGAAATGGATGTAGTCCACTCATCCAAACAAATCAGCCAATACATCTACATGTACAAGAACGACCAATTAAGCTGTATAGGGGC
Organism: Isoetes engelmannii; assembly: GCA_011763485.2. Classification (NCBI taxonomy): domain Eukaryota; kingdom Viridiplantae; phylum Streptophyta; class Lycopodiopsida; order Isoetales; family Isoetaceae; genus Isoetes; species Isoetes engelmannii. The sequence continues at coordinate 746 of JAANSK020278736.1, forward strand.
AGCTATACTATCTTCTTTTTTTACAAATAGATATTTGAATATGACCTGTCTTCTGTATCTCAGCTTTCTGAAGAAGATAATGAAATCATGATGGATTCTGGTGCTACTAAACATGTTGATAGGTGCCTCAAATATTCTGGTCAGAGGAAGATCAGGTGACGGTTACCATGAGAAATGGCCACACCATTATCACAATCTGCAGACGTAACAACATTTGGCATCGAACACCTTCGAGATGCATTTGCTCAAAACAGGTAAATACTTCATCAACACAACTGTTTTCAGTAAATCCTGTAATTAAGGTGCCCCATGGCACAATATCTCGCAAAGGCAGTTTGTCAAACACATCTTATGCCTGTGCCAGTAAGCCAGGCTTAAATTTTAAATACATGTCAATCAATGTTGTGCCAAGTATAAGATCGCTTCCATATTTCTTTATTACAATGCCAATGTGCATTTCTCGACCTGTATTTATTGCTAGCATCCACCTACAAGCTTTCAAATGCCAAATATATGTGACAATATCTGGGGTCCAGTTCCATCTTTTATTGCTATCTGACCATGACATGTTTCCCATAGCCTGTACTTATCTTGCAGTTTAAGTGAAAATGTTCTGTATTGGCAGCTTGTCAAAGATGTCTTCTGCTTCCACCAATGATCCACATGTAAGATACATGCCAAACCTTGCATTCTCAAGAGTAATATCTCTTTCATACCCAAATTTGAATGGTCTGATCATGTAGTCCTCGCCGGTAGAATCTGAGAGGAAACAAATGCAATATATGCCTTCACAGAAATGCCACATGTTGTGCACATAATGACTACAAAAAAATAGGGATAAACAATGTGCACCCAATAATGACATATTCAGCAAATTTTAGACTTATTCAAGTCTAATCATCCGTGTTCATGTAGTTTTACAGTAAGAAATTTAGTCGACAACTTCATAAAACATGTATTATAATGAATGACGAATTATAACCTTGAACACAAAAAGAGTGATGTAGCATGAACTTAAAATGGCTAGGCAAGTTCTTACTCTTTCTTTGAAGAAAGGAGGTAAAAAAAAGAGGGAGGGAGTCAAACATGGATTGAACAAAATAAAATGTTAGTTTAACACTTCAAAAAATAATTGGATCGTGTTTTAACTATATTGAGCATGTAAAATATAAACAACATGCTTGATAAGCATGTGATTAAAGACAAATATATTTATGCAACCATTGATATACAAATAGAGAAGGGCAAGGGAATGGGTTCAAACACAAAATAGAATAGAGGGTGAGTACTCAGTACACCAAATATTTTTCTTTTTATTATTGAAACAAGCTGGACATCTCCATTACAATGAATAAAGTGTACAACAAAGACAATTTGGTACACTCCATTACAATGAACAAAGTGTACAACAAGACAGTTTGATAGTAATGTAAGACAAACTATGGAGCAAAAAAGTTGTCGTAACGTTTATTATTCATGGAGATTATTTGTCTTTTGGTTGTCCACAAGAATATATGTGTTTGATGCATGATAAGATGGATCAAAAGAGGCATGCATTTCTAGACTAAGACCAAATCCAAACACTACAAAGAATGCTATGCAATTGCCCAGGGCTTTGACAGGAATTCTTACTCATGGGCATGGCCCTTCTTCTTATGGCCATTTTTCCACATGGAATTGGTCATTTGACCCAAACTTTATAATAGGTTCTCTTGCAAATGTTTGCGGAGCTTACAGGGTTTTACAAATGAAGATAGAGGTGATTTGACTCTAACTTTCACCTTAACAACGCAACCCCTTCATAAAGCATTGTTGACAAGAACAGATGGTAAGCAATTTAGCCAGAGAAGAACATGGTGATTTTAAGCCTCTGCCAAAAGTTCTACTTTTACAAGTGGACAAGTGTGTCTTTGAGAATAAAAATAGAGGTATTACTAGTGGCAAGAGGGCACTTTAAAGAAATATTTATGGCATTTTTATGGTTGGGCATACACACGACGATATTGATGATTTCTTTAGAAAGTTGGAGAAAGCTTAAGAATGTGGTATGCTCACACTTTGCCTCAATTATTTGAAGTGTTTGAAACCTGTATATCTGCTAAAAATGTTCCATATCTCATACAAGAAGTTCCTGACTTTAAGGAATTTGTGGATGGCTAAATAGAAGATGAACGAAATAAGTTGGTAGGCCATACGAAGCCATTATACTTTTGGTTATATCTAGATGATAAAGGAGCTCCAAAAATGCAGTATAAGGTGCACCCTAAGCAGGCAATATGGGAATCCGAAGCCGGTGTTGAACTTTTTAAAAATGATGATGATATACAAATCTTGCCCGAAGGTGAATCTGAGCCAGTGCCACTTACAAAACATATGAGAGGAAAATGTCATATCAGACATTTCAAAATATATAGATTTTTGGAAAATAGGTTTGGAACCTCGTTATGGACAAACATCTAACTATCATGAAGTGGTGAGATCAATTATTGCATATTGAAACAATGTAATAAAAGAGATAAAGGGATCTCTAATAAGAAATACCAAGCTACAAGACAGCTTTTGGCCTCGCTCAAAATGGATGCTCCATCATGAGGCACATGTAGATGCTACTATGATTGAATATGACGAAGAACAACATGTGAGGTATATTGTGGCCCTGCAAGTGGTAAACCAAAACATGAATTTAAACCTGAAAAAGACATCATGGAGGGTATGTTTGTTGTTGTGAGGCCTAACGATGTGAAAGAGACTCCTTTTTTGCTAGGGACTGTATTGACTAAACCGACTAAAGACGATGATAAACAAAAAGATTCTCTTCAGATTCACGTTCAATGGTGGAAGCCACTTAGTAAAGGTAGCAAAAATTTAAAAAGTCAATACAAAGATTGTTGGACAAAGAATTGGAAACCAAATCCAAGTGAACAATGACAATGGGTAGACGTCCAATAAGTAATTCTAAAGTTGGAAAGCAAAGACCTCTGTTGTTTTTATGAAATGTCTTCAAAAGATACCTGAAGATGTTGTTGCAATTGTTCAAAATCATTTGGAATCATGTACTATTGAGTGATTTATAAACTCATTTGGAATTATGTACTGTTGACTGATTTACATTCCCATAGGCCAATTGGTCTCCCTGGACGATAAAAAGTCTATTCTATTCTATTCTTAATTTTCATCATTGTTTTAAATAAATATTGAGATGTGAAAGCAATCAAAATTTTAATTTGGAGACATAGACATGTCTAAAAACTTTGAATAAGTCTAATTTTTCCTAGATAAGTCATAATACCTAGAATTTCGAACTATCGAGGGATCACCAGTCAGAAAATTATGGGGCCGCACTTTGTTGTTGCCGTCCATACATGAAATGGCATAATAGGCCAAACATAAGCTGAAAAACCATCTTCTCGGCAAGGGAAAAATCGTTTTTTTTTTCAAAGCGAAATCTCTGTTTTCGAATACGAGCTTTTGTCAATCTATGATAAGATTGAACAACCACAAACGTGGAACGCAATAGAGAACAGAGTAGATGCATAGGTAGTTTTCAAGATTTTCTAATTTTCCTGGCCCTTGGATTAGAAAATTCAGAAATCAATGGATGACATTCATTTGAGCTGACGTGGCATATCACGTGGATAAGCTAGGAATTCAAGAATCTGTGCACCTCGGGTTAGGCAACCCTGCTAAAAAGACATGAGTGTAGGGAAAATAGGTAGATGGTCAAGTAGAATTTTTCATCAAAGGGAGAGTAAAGTGAAGTAGGCATGGTGGGGATGGGCAACAAAGCATAGGAATAAAAGGGAGAAAAATAGCTAGACAAAAGATGCAAAGGTGGATTAAAATAATATGTGGATATGGAAATGAGGGAAATGACCAAGGTTGGAAAACATATGTAAGGGGGTCTTTCAAACTCTTAACTTCCAATCTTCAACCAATGTCTTCAAAACTCTAAAACCCAGAATCTTCTAGAGCATAACTTTGAGCAAACATGTTGACCTCAAATAAAGTACCTCCAATGTGGTTTGACCTTGAATGCCTTGTGTTTACCTTGAAGATGAATTCCTTTTGACCTTCTTATCAATCTTGACTACTAAGGTCTTCCAAACTTCAACCTAGACTTCAAAAGTGATTTGACCTAGTCCAAGTGCATAGTCCAAGGGTTAGTATGTTGCCCTTTGGGGGCAACATTTGTCAGTGAAGAGTTTTCAGCAATCCATTTCACAAGTTTTATTGTGTTGGTGGCTGTCATCCAACCGAAACCGCAAATTCAATGAATTCATTATTCAATTTTTTTTTTCAGTTTTCTTAGACATTTAAGGCTGCTATGAGAATTTTAAACAGTTTTCATAGATTCAAAATAGATTGTTGTCATCAAGCGTGGTGGTTTGATTTCAAGACATTGTTGTGACAAATTTAATTGGATTTTAAAATCAAAATTATGTGTGTTCTTCAATTTTGTCATAGCAGCCTTCAATGGGCCAACCTTGGAGCCAATGGGGGTGCCACCTCAGCCTTGGTGGTACTAATATCCTCCTCACTTTGCCACCTCATAAGTTGAGGCGACATTGCCAATATGGCGCATAAAGAATCTTGCCATGTAGGATACCTCGTTGGGCATCTTGAAACGTTGCATGTATTATGCAGTTAAGTGAGCAGCCAATGGACACCCTCCCCCTAGCTAATCAATGTGCCATTTAATCTATTGCAATTGCATACTAATTTAATCTATTGCAATTGCATACTAGTGATTTTGCAGTAACATCATATAATTTACCGTTTACAACTAAACCCTAAACCCTAGCGTAACGCGTAAGGGCCTGCCCCATATTCCGCAAATCAAAGCCATTCATATTTTCCGTTGCAGAAAAGAATGCTCATTCGTTATTCCGGCAAATACGGCCCACCTCTTTTCTCTGCTCTGTTTATGCAGATCGAATATTGCAGCTCCGATCAATCGGCGAAAAGCTGTTTTTTGATCATCTAAGTTCGTCGGAAGATAAAAAATTTGAGTTGGATTTCTACATTTTCTATCACGAAAATGTCTGGAGGTGGAGGCAAACCGGATTTTCAACATCCTGTTCAAGAACAGCTTCCTGAGTTAGATTACTGCATAAATGACAGCCCTCCACTGGGTAACAATCCCTCTATTTCTGATAAACTTGCAAATGCAAGCTTTGTTTCTGTTCTTTCATCTGCTACATTACAAGATTTTTGGCTCATTCCATTCTTTTTAGTTGCAAAGAATGCATTTTTTTCTGTTCTCTCTTCTTTTTGTGTAGGTTTGCTAACGTGTTTGATGATTTTTTAGCCGAGACTATTCTGGTCGGATTCCAGCACTACTTAACCATGATCGGCACCACTGTTCTGGTTGTGGCTCCTCTGGTCTATCAAATGGGAGGTGATGATGTAAGAAGCATCCTATCTGAAAAAAAAAAATCGTATTAGTTTTATCATCTTAGGCTAGTATGTTATTTTACATCCTGAGTCATATTCTGTTTAGGGAGACAAAGCGAGGGTGATACAGAGCTTGTTATTCGTAAATGGTATAAACACGTTAATCCAGACCTTTCTGGGCACACGGTTACCTGCTGTAATTGGAGGATCATATGCGTATATTATCCCCATCCTCAGTGTTATTACATCGCCTAAGCTTATGGCCATAGCTGATGATCGAGAGGTGCAAAATGCTTAACCTATCCATAGCTATGGCAAAACGTGCTAAACTATCAGATGCTATGTTTCAGAGATTTCTGCATTCAATGCGTGCTATTCAAGGTGCCTTGATATGTGCTTCTATTCTTCAAATTGTGCTTGGATTTTCCGGTCTCTGGGGTATCTTTTCAAGGTATGGATTGCAAAATTTCGTTTTCTATTTGGCGAGCATTTAGAAAAAATACTGATATGATGTGATCGAATAGGTACACCAATCCTTTGAATATGGCACCTGTGATCGCCTTGGTTGGAGTAGGACTCTATGATCTCGGTTTTCCTGGAGTATTCACCCTCTCTTTTATCCTTTTTAAATTGAAAAACCCCTCGAAAGGAAGCTTTAGAATGTAAAAACTGTAGGTATGGGTGGTGTTTTACAATCTTGTGTTGAAATGCAGGTTGCGAAATGCGTGCAGATAGGCATACCGCAACTCTTTTTGCTTCTAATATTCTCGCAGGTATGCACAAATCTAATTCTTTTATCAATAACAAAATTTGCTGCGCTCTTAAAGAAGTGTGTATTGCGATAACAGTATCTCAACAGTTTCAAGGCACACAAAAAGCTCCCTTTTCTGGAGAGGTTTCCAATCATATTTTCAATAGCCATCACATGGGCATATGCCCATTTTCTCACAGTAACAGGGGCTTATAAGCACTCGTCAGAGCTCGGACAGATGCATTGCAGAACCGATAGGGCTCATCTAATAAGCTCCTCCCCATGGTAAGCATATCATTGAATCATAGAATTATCCTAGAATCATTGTTTCTTCTTCCAAGGCCAACACCCCTTTGGATTGTCAGGATCAGAGTACCGTATCCACTGGAATGGGGATCACCCACTTTCAATGCAAGCCATATATTTGGAATGCTTGCAGGAGCATTGGTTTCTCTTGTGGAGGTATGGTGTCCATGTGAAGCATCTCCTAATATGTTTTTGTTTTTTTGTTTTTTCTCACAAACAAATTTGTAACTGCAGTCTACAGGGGCTTTGTATGGGGTCTCCAGGCTTGCAGGTGCCACCCCTCCTCCATCTTACGTTCTAAGCCGTGGCATTGGTTGGCAGGTATGTTTCTCTCAACTGATCTGTACATTAATCTATTTGCAACCCTGACGAACATTTGTTCTCCTTGTTTCTTAGGGTGTGGGTATTTTCCTGAATGGTCTTTTTGGCACGGCAGCCGGTTGCACCGTCTCTGTGTAAGAATTCTTGTGCTATAAGAAATTGATTGGCATCCTTTTCTTTCACTATATGATACTTTAGAGCAAATTGCAGGGAAAATGCTGGCCTTATTGGAATAACAAGGGTTGGAAGCCGTAGAACTATTCAAGTGGCTGCCCTGTTCATGATCTTCTTCAGTTTGTTTGGGAAATTTGGAGGAATATTTGCTTCCATACCTGCACCCATTGTGGCTGCAGTGTACTGTGTGTTGTTTGGAGTGTTTGGTAAGAAACTTACTCTTCTTACCTCTTCTTTTAAGACAGACAGTGACATTTCCTAGTTTTCTTCAGCTTCAAGTGGAATCTCTTACCTTCAGTTTGCAAATTTGAACCTGCCAAGGAATCTCATCATTCTGGGGTTTAGCTTTTTTATGGGAATTTCGGTGCCAGCATACATAAAGCAGTTCACCATTCTGTCTGGACATGGTCCAGTACACACGGGCTCCATCTGGGTAAGATCCTTTATAGAATTTTGAATGCATACAAGCAAATCTTTTTTACGAGTCCATAATAATATATAATGTTTTCCCTTTCTTTCTTGTCAGTTCAATGATCTCTTCAATGTCACATTCTCTTCGAGCCCAACTGTGGCATTAATTGTTGGAGTAGTATTGGACAACACCATGAAGATTAAAGTTAGCAAAAAAGATAGAGGAGCATCATGGTGGAAGAATTTCAGAGCGTTCGGAGGTGACAAAAGAAATGAAGAATTTTACAAGTTGCCATTCAATTTAAACAAGTTTTTCCCTCCAGTATAGTGTGATTATATAACACTGCTCGTGACTGAAAAGTTATACCAATCTTCCCCAAGGCCTCTGCCAGCCCAGTTCTGGCATGTATAAAATACCTGCTTAAAGCAAGACGCGACTGCGACAGATTCATTCGGATGTCCATATTAGGTGAAGTTGCAAAGGCAAAAATTCTTATCTGCACCATCAAATCCAAGATACCTTTCAGGGATCAATTTTTGTTTGAGAAAAGTGTATTGTAGCTGCCATTGCGATTGGTGCCACAAGTTTTTGATAAAATTATAATGCCTCACGCTTTTTGTTGAGCATTATCTTTTAGTCTCATCTGTTCTTGAGGTGTGTAGGTATGTCGTTGCGTTTGATGAAAAAATGGCCTTTTTTTGGAAGGATGATTAACAAAACATCTATGCTGGTGTAATGTCAGATGTCTGAACTCAAAATCCAAGGCTATTAATGGTTCGATCGATTACTCAAATAAATCATGTCAGATTAGCAGATATGAAAACGCCCTTTTCTAAGCGACAGGAGGTATGACAGGCACAGAACAACACTCCTCTCGTTCTCTCTAGAGTCAAGATATTTATTATAATTTAAAGCAACCAATTGAAATGACACTAGGAAGTGACAGTGCTTTGGTAAGGCTGTATTTAAAAACCGCTAGGCTCTATGGAGAAGTAGGTGGCAGGTCCATTTCTGGCAGTTTAAAGAGGAGGCCAAGTTTGTACAGACATTCACACCATTTTTAGCCAAATAACTGAAGCAAGGAACCTATGAGTTTTTTTGTTTGTTTGAGGAACTTAAACAGACAGATGATCCAAAACTACAGCTGCATAGTATTAGCAGCTAGAATCAACACTATTGGACAACATTTCTAGACATTATTCCAAAATCAGAGATGCATAGCAGTTTTTTTTGGTTTGTTTGAGGATCTTAAACAGACAGATGATCCAAAACTAGAGCTGCATAGCAGGTAGAATCAGTACTATTGGACTACATTTCTAAACATTATTCCAAAATCAGAGAGATGCATAGCAGGTAGAATCCACACTAGAAAAAGAATTGAACAAAATTGTTGCAGAGGCTGTATCAGAAGGAACTTTCGTCTCAGTCACGCTGTACCTTAAAAGTGTCTCCATTGTCTTCTTTTACTAGCCATGTCCTTTGTATCCCTCCTAGGCTTTTCTTTTTTAGTGTGGGTACTTTGTTGATGGAATATTTTTTCTATAAAAGTGTACTAAAAAGCAGTGTGTGCCTTTTGTTGTCCTTACAATAAAACAAGCATGCTTTGCAATCCTAAAAAATGTGCATAAAATAGTTTGAGGTCCGCCACTAGACATCCCATGTGCAATACTGGTGAACACAATTATACATGCCCTTTCACATCCACCAAAAAGTAGCAACCTGGTAATGAACAAATCTTAATTCATAATGTTAAAAGCATCATAAAGGTCGTTCAAACCTGACTCCAAATTCTCGATAGTATAACACTCTTCAAAGTCATGATAATAGGTCACTCATGCCAACTTTAGGGATTAGTTAGACCGAGCGCCGTAAATAACGCATGCCGTCGTGTTTGAGCCAGCTATACATCCAGAAAAATCCGGTAAGTCCACGAAAATGCTGTGTTTTTTTCTTTTCTTATATGGCTCAAACATGTCAAGACACAAAAATCGGTTTTAAGTCCGAAAAAACAAGGTGTATTTTCTTTTGGCTCAAACACGACTGCATGCGTTATTTACGGCGCTCATTAGTTAGACTATAGATTTGTAAGATAATGCATCGAGGTGCTTCCCCTCAATTACTTGACTCACATATAGGACAAAGCATATTGGAAGGCATAGTATACATCATAGATCTTTTACTAGCCATGCTGAAACGAGCTTTTTCACAGTTGACATCTCTGGAAATCTACGAGATACCTCCTCAACTATTCCACGAGGCAGATGTGGACTAGGTTATTGCTTGATGTAATGCATATGACTACCAACTTGAAACAAGCCACATTTTGCAATCCTAAACATGACTATATGTACCTCGCATTCCAACTTGGAAACACTGACAACCATTCATGCTAGACGATCTTCGGCAAGTTGCAAGGTTTTTTTTATCAACTCTTTTCATAGTGCATTAGCTCCATAGATTATTCTCCAAGTAGTGTAGATGCTAAATTGGTCTCCATGACGTAAAAAATACCATCCATCCGTCCATCCGTCCATCCATCCATCCATCTTTTCTTCTTCTTTTTTTCCCTTTTTTTTTTTTTACTACGCCGCTCAACCCTAGCGCCTAATTGTAACAGACCCGTTAACAGTTAACAGGTCCGAACACCTAAACCGTACAAACTCAGGGAGAAACCACAAGTAACAGGGTTACGTGACTCGGAACTGGTCTGGCTCGGTTTCCTCTGTACCTGTCATGGCAAACATAAAGAAAAAACATCAGATGGCAGAAGGGGATTCCCAGGGTGAAAACTCCGATGACACAGATTTGCTCCAATTGGTTCTGCAAATCTCTAGTGATCTGAAATTAATGGCAACGGAGTTGAAAGCTTCCAGAGAAGAGCAGAAGACACTAACAGCAGATTTGAAGGCATCAAGAGGGCGGTAAGAGCACTAGCAACAGACTTGAAAGCATCTAGGGAAGAGGTAAAGGCAGCACGTGAAGAGATCACCAAGCTAAATAATGGCATTGATGAAATTGAAGAGAAAGTGGG
>JAANSK020278747.1:0-11134 GCA_011763485.2 Isoetes engelmannii
TCGCCTGGTGCGGCTTTGCTGCTGCAGTCCCTTCGCCACTGTGTGGCGTTCGAGAAGCCTACTGTTCATGTGGAGTTGCCATGGGCACTGCTGTATGGGCTTAAGTCGTTCCCGCATGCTTCCCCCTTCCTCACTGGGGTGTTACGGGCGTGGGAGCATATGCGGGTGTTGTTTCAGTTGGACCAGACCGCGGTGTATCATCATTCTTCGCCCTTCTTGTGGGTTCCTTTGCCTCTGGCGCAGTTGCCTCTGGCTGCCACTGTGCACGCCCGGACACAGGTCCGCTGGAGGCAGGGGGGTGCACACTTTGGAGGATTGGTATTGGGCGGGCCAGGTTGCCTCATGGGAATTTTTCCGAGTGCGGTTCTACTTGCGGGCCAGTGACCGGGCTATTTGGGAGCAGGTAGTGCGGTGCATCCTGCGACACATACCTGAACTCCTCCAGGGGGAGGTGGTGGTGCGACCTTGGGGGGTTCATCCTGATGTCGATGCGACGTGTTTTGTGTGGTCTGCTTACCGTACTTTAGTCATCCACGACACTTTGCCTCCGTCGGACAAGTGGGCTCTGCAGCTTCGAGGGTCCCGGTGGCGCTCCGTTTGGGTCTGGACGTGGAGTACCCTTCCCCCTCCGAAGGTTAGGGTGCTCCTATGGCAGGTTGTGCACCGGTGTATCCGAGTTAATACTCGGGTTAGCAGATTTATGCCCGGAGTTAGTCCTTTGTGCCCCTGTTGTGGCCTCCATCCAGAGACAGTGGAGCACTGTCTGGTCCTCTGTCCGCACTCGCAGGCGGCTTGGGACTGGGTTTAGGCTCGGCTTGGGGCTCGGCTAACCAGTTAGCAGTTGCTCCTGCATTTGTATCCTGGAGCTTGGCCTCTTCCGAGGAAGCAAGCCTTGCACTTATGTGTGGCTTGGTTAGTGTGGTTGATTTGGAAGCGCCGGCGGTTGTGGGTTTTTCAGGGGGAGCAGCAGCCTTCGACTTCTTTGATTCCTCGCTTGAGTTGCGCTTGAGGTATAAATTGTTCCAGAGTTTCCAGGTCTTCCCAGGGCTGGCGGAAGTTCGCCATTTGGCGCGATTTCCTTGGGATAGTCGATGCTGACGGTTGTTTTGTTCAGTTGTAGTTGAAAGGATGTTTGAGTGGTGGGGTACTGCTGTATCTTCGAGGCAGTTTTTCTTGCTCCTCACTCACCTTGTAATTTTGTCATTCTTTTAATACATTGATATAAGTTCTTCGAAAAAAAAAACTTGAAATTTATTAAAGCCATGATTGAGATTGTGTTGTATCTGACATAACATTCTATTTGCTATCATCATCCCAAGGACAGGAAATTGAAATCTAACAATGAATAGATGACCAGCAGGATTATGTTACATATCACACCAATGGCTCTTTGTTAAGATGATTAAGATCAGTAAAATATAGATGCTAGGTACATATATTCATGCACCTTCTATCATATTATACACGACATGTTCATTACACATTCTATTACCATACCAGGCCAGCCATGGTGCTTTTCTGAATAAGTTGAGGCAGATTTTACCTGCTACAATTTTCTTATTCCTCAAGCAATTCAGGATTTTTTTGTAGTAAGAGAAGTGCATTTACGTAGATGGATCTATTTATTTGGACTGACACTCTTACATGTTATTCAGCCAATCATGTTGAGTAGAACAGGTTATGTAAACCATTTGAAGATTAGATCATCAGAGTTCCATGTAAAGAGCAAAACCTGTAAAGAATGGGGAGTTGTTTGAAAGATGAGGGAGTTCCATATCCTCATCCTCATCGCTACCTTGTCTCCTTCCTTCACACCAAAAGGGAAGTTTCTCCGTCTTTGGTCCAGCGACCTGTACCAATGGCACCACAAATTTACCAGAATATATGTGGAATGACTCTAACTAATTAATTTAATCAGAACAGAGGCAATAATACTGCAAAAACACAGAGACCTGTGATGCCCTCATGGCTTGTGTTTGTATCTGTACAGGGGCTTGATGAAGATCGCATTGCGATTTGATGAAGATTTGGGCAGACGCCTCCAAGGGTCTTGGAAGTGAACACGTTGTAAAGGAATAAAAAACAGACATATCAAAATAATAGTCTATGAAGTTGTTGACCTGATTACTGTTACAAAACTCTAAAATTCAGCATCCAAATTTGGCAAGTTTCTCAAAATGGAAGACAGCAAAATGTCATCTCGGTGGCGCATTGCCCCCTCCTTGAAGCTAAAAGCTCATATCTTTTGTCTTACAGTATTGCTTGTTTTGGCATTCTCTTGAATAGAAGCTAGTTGCTTTTCATGGTATCAGAGTGGGCACGATCCAAGGCCCGGCGTTGCTGAGAACAAAACAAGCTAAGTTTCAATCCTGAGGACTAAGTCGTTGAAACACAATAATGCATATTATTGGTTCATCAAGGTGCAGACTAAACTTTGTGAGAATGGATTATGGGGCATAGTATCAAAAGATGAGCCCACCCCAACACTACGTTGGGGATGGCTCACGTGTTGACTCCCTCGACATATCTTTCACCTCGGTCTGCCTGCATATCAATCCTTGAAAAAGTTGGGGAAATGTTTCTTCCTGCTACGTTGGGGATGGCTCATGACTTGGTTATCCCATGGCCTGTGATGCCCTCATGGCTTGTGTTTGTATCTGTACAGGGGCTTGAGAGCAACCAACTTGTGGTTCTTCAACCTGAGAACCAACCAAGCACACCATGTGCAGCAATGTCCACATCCCCAATTTTATGGGCAAGCTGCTCATGACCCTCTTGGCATGCATGCTCATCATCCACTCTGGGATCCAGATGTGTAGTTGTTGCATGTCATCCAGGTTGAACTGTTCAATTTCCTCATCTTCAAAGTTGGACTCCTCTTTCTGAACAACCATTTCTGCGAGATGTTCAATGGGCACTCTACCAAACCTTGTATTCTCCTGGTCTGGCTTCACTTTACCAGACTTGAAAGGCCATATCCCTGTTGCCTTAAAACATGCCTTCATATTGTTAGGAGTTAGACCTGCTTCAATGGACTGTGATATCAGCTCAACAGTGTCCTCCCTTTTTGGCTCAATCCTCATCTCAACCTCTTGAATGGAGCTTTGAATGGAGCAAAGCATGCCACATCCAAAGTCTGTAACCTATGAGAGGTATGTACTGGCAGTAATGCAGTAATGCTGTGAATGCCCTTCTCTTTTGCTACCAGGAGGACATCTCATTCTACATGGCTACCATGTCTATCCCGAATTATAAGACGAGGTTGTGCTGGAGAGACTCCCCTTGTAGCAATGTTATCTTGTGTCATTCTTGTTCCCTTGAGAATATACATGTCAGGGATCCTAAAACCTTCTGCATTCACACATACTAGTATGGTAACCCACTCCTTGTTGCTCATAATGACCTTAGCAACTCTATTTTCTCCTTTCCTGCCAATGATCTTCATTCCCTTTACCTTTCCAGCTTGGATTCCAGTCTCATCAGCATTACATATTCAGATGCCGGGAATTGGAACTCATCATAGATCTGCCTAAGGCCAGCATAGAAGTTGTCTAAGTTCTCTTGTGTCATGGCATATGCCCTTGCGAGATCTAGTTTCTACACTTCTAAGTGCAACCTCTGGATGCCTTTGGTTAAAGAGCTTCCACCATTTACTATTAGGCACACCAGATAGTCCTGAAGTACTTCCTTCCCTAGCCATCTCTGGTACTCTCTCCTTGACATCAAAGAGAGTAACACCCATTCCTTGCTCTGCCCTAGTAAGTAAACTAATTCTTTTTCTTGAAGGGTTGTTAAAATCTGATGACCATAAAGCCAATCCCTTATTGTGGACTCGAGTATTCCAAACCTCCTGGAAGCCTCTCTAACAGTTATACCAAACTCACTAACCTCTTCCAATATGTCAAGCATTTGTTGTTCAGTCCACTGGCCTCACCTTCTCGGCATTGGGATGTCTGCCACACTGATCTGTGGTGCACGTCGTTTCCTCCTGGGTGCAGTGACCCGCTTTCTGGTCGTGGGAGGTTGTTGCTTGCGTCACCATCGATTTCTCCTCGTCTTCTTGTCGACACCATGGCCGTGGTCGTGTTCTTCGAAGCCTGTTTCTTGTTTCTGATAACTCATAGTGCTTTAAATCTTGGCTGGGTTTTATACTGATCAAACCCATAGCGGGAGTGGGACAATTGAATCAGGTTCTGGTAATCGAGTGCAGAAATGGGCGCCAATTCAAGCAATCAGCTCGTCTTTCAAATTGCATGCTCAGGGTTTTTTCACATGCACGCTTGAGGAAGTCAAGTGCAAGACCACCAAGATGAGATGCACGACAGCGGACAACTTTCTTAACGCAGGTGATCGAACCATAACGACGGCGGTTTGTTGAGGTAACATCCATTAGAAACACCCATGGAGCACAACGATAGATGTTATGGGGATGTGTGTGACATGACACGAGGAGAAGTCATGGCGAGCGGACTGGGGGGGCTCGTGCCCCGACGTGCAGGCACGACAGAAGGCAACCATACCCTATTATAATAGGGGTATGTTTTGAAAATGATAATAAACTAGGCTAAAAGAAAAAATGGTCAAAATGTCATAAAAATTGCAGGTGCTCATTTTTCTCTTTTCCTGCAAGTCGCGCTATGCACCCAAGCTTTTTGGGTTGCCCGAAGGGCATACCCTTAGCGCGGTTGAGCGATTTGGAGTATGTACTAAGAATATGCCATTTAAAGGGATGAGATTGCCGAAAAAGGAGGAATAAACCTAAGAATCAGGTTTCAACGGTTGGAGATAAGGCCCAAAAAGTTAAAGCTTGAACCTCTCCTAGAGTCTATTTTTGAACTAAGAGTAACTGGAGTAAACTTTAGTTCTGATCTTCTTCATATGCATGTAAGCGAAACTGGAGTAAACTTCAGTTCTGCTCGTCTTGATATGCATGTAAGCGCAGGTAATTTGATTTTGATGCTCTATCATTCCTTTTGTCGGGCAACCCTTGGATGCTTTAGCATCTTGTTTTTTAACGCACGAGAAGAGGCCGAGCTTCAACCTCTGCACTTTTCAGGCAGATATTACACTTTCTGTTATATCTCATTTTTTATGGTCTTTTTCGTTTTTCATTCAGACCCCCTTTTCTAGTTTTTATTTCAGGCAGATATTACACTTTCTGTTATATCTCATTTTTTATGGTCTTTTTCGTTTTTCATTCAGACCCCCTTTTCTAGTTTTTATTCATTTTTGTTTTCGTTTTGAATCATAGAAGACGCTCTTAGTTTTTTATTGTTCTTCTTAGCAGGCTGAGTCTGGTGGAGGATTTCGGCTGTGGAGGAACAAAATCTGTTTGATTTCCAATATCAAGGTCAATTGTGGATGTCCAGAATGTTCAACAATGGCTGACTTCAAATATAGTACCCCAACTCAAAAGAACATTTGAGCAGGGCGATAACATGATCTGGTGGGGGAAGTAGCAGAGGAACGATCCTCCAAGAGATCCAATTTGCCATCCCCTTCCAAGAAGAAATCCTTAATCCTAAAGAAAAGTGGAAGGGTTCAAGGACTGACTCAATTCTTGAATTTCATTACATAACAATAAAGCTCCTCTTTTCCTCCTAGGATTTTAATCCTCCAGAATGGTTCTCAAAATGCTACGAAAAAACATGTAGTATTCGAATTTACATGTGCTTACAGGCAGACCATAACAGTGACGACCACATGCATTTAATGATCTTATGGATCTCACCAATCAGCTCCTCCATCACATGCCGACAACCTCCTTTACATCCCAGGAGTCCCCATTTTTCAATCCTGTTATGATTGTAAACACACATGCTCAAGCCACATGTAGGTGGGAAGAAACACAATAATTAAAAGAAAACCTTTTTTAACTTCCAGAGCTTTTTAGACATTCTATAAGTTCAGCTTTCTTCATCTTTGTATAGCCCTTCAAACCCCTTGACTTAGCAATCTCTTTTAATTGGAGTATTGTAAATGCAGATAGTTCAGGCTGCTCATTAGGTGCCGAGCTTGGATCAATGATATTACGATCTATTGGTGCTTGAGTGCTCGCCTTTACAGATGTGGACATGTTGGGACTGAGTTCAATCCCACTTTCAGTTTCATCCTCTCTGGAAAGAGAGATGGCTCCACCTGTTGCTACCTCATTACTCTCCTTCACATCATCCTGCTTATCTATGTCCTGCAAATTAGCTTCCTGTAGCCTTTTCAAAATGGTGGAGAACGGAACGGGATCAACTTCATTTTGAGCAGGCAGCTGCTGCCCTATATTATGGCGATTCCTATGTTGAGGAGGGGGCAGATTTTTTGTAACCATGCCAAGTGTTTTCACTAGAGTCTGCAACTGCTGAATAGACTTTTCCTGCTGAGCACTCAGGCTGGGAGAGCCTAACTCATCCTTTGCTTGGGTGATGGTTTTAGGAAAGATTTTGTCAAACCATCCATCTGCATCCCTGCCCTGAGTAGAAGAAGGCTGATTTGGATTGCTTGCAGCAGCCTCAAACAGGCTTGCCCACTTGGATACCTTTTCATGTTTTCCTCTGTGCCTATTGGACTCATCATTCGTATTGGCTGCCACATCTTCTACCTGTTTTGCATCTCTTGGAAAAGATCTTTTTTCCATTCTCTTAGATGCTTTTGAATTTGAGGATCCTTTAGAAAGAACTTCTAAATCTGGTCCATCAACTGAAAGTGCAACTATATTGTCAAGGTCAGGGACAGGGCGTAGAGCCTTGCGCCTAGGAACTGGTGATTTCTTCACGAAAAGAGAGATTGGGCGCACAGGGACTTCAAGGCAATGCTCCTTGGAATTTGTGGGAACTTCCTTCTCTGGTTGCTTCTTTTTTTGTGCTGCCAAAACTGGAAGACAAAGCTCGCCTTTGTGTGAAAGAGAGTTCTTGAAATGATCTGAAGAGAACCGCCTCCTCTGCAGGATACGCCATGATAAATATTCTCCAACTTCTGGCAGGCCCCCAATGCTTCCCAATGAATTTCGCTTTGAGTATCCTGAAGAAAGTGCTCCTTGGCATCAAGCTTTCTGTTCACAACGTTTAAAATTCAATTTATTTAATCCTCATGGGGTATTATTTCCATTCAACTGTTTTCAAACAGTTTACCATCTTATGCGATCAGGTGCATGAGGAGCAGGCATTGCATACATGCTGATACGTTTTTACTATTTAATTCAAGAAATTTAAGCTGCAATTGTTTCAATAAGCTTATGATAATTTATTTCAATCGTATGAATATCAAACTACCTGATCATATTATTTTACTTTTGCGATTTTTTATTATCTGTAATAAACTTTGAATTCCTTGAGCTAAGCCCTAACCTAATACATCATCTCAGCTTTAATATTCATGAAGTTCGCCTCACAGAATGTTTTCATGGCTTAGAGACAAACCCATCAGAATACTCCTGACAAATCCATTGATTTGAAAAACTATATATCCAACGGATAAAATCTAACTCACCAGGAAGGGTAGCTAGCCGGCATTGCGTTCTTTCCAGGGAGCTGAAAACTAGCTTTTGGTTATGAGGAAAAGCGACTGGTCTGTTGCTATGACCTCGCATTGGGGAGCAGGCGGTGAGAGTTGCTGCCGGAATCGCCATATCCAGTGCCGCTACAGCCCTCGCAAAGTACCAGCTCGGACCCACAGTCTATATTTACTCTACCAAACATTGTGTTTAGTATTAGTATAATATTGTATAAGTAGAACTATGTAAGTTCTCAGCCAAGATCAATCTGGAGTAAGTAACTTTCATTATTTTATCTTGTATTGGTTTTCGTATATCTTGGTAAGATTTTGGCAATGGTTGTCTGGTTGTAGTGTATGCAATTTCGTATCTTTTGGAGGCTTTGAGCAGCTTGTTGGTCGAATGCTATTTTCGTGGCAGGGTTGCCGATTTTGTGTGTGTGGATAAGAGCACATGCTTGTTTCTATTTGGAGATTGCTTGTACGTGGACAAAGGAGGTCCAGCGTCCTCCTCTAGTGCTAAGACTCTGCTCTGCAAATCAATAGGCGTGCTATGCAGATCGATGGGCAGTGGCAGGGGATGGAGAGCGGTCTGCTGAGACTTCGATGCCTGCATCAACGCAGGTCTGAATGCGCAGCTTCCTTTTCTTCCTTCCATTGCTTTCCTCATGTGTAGTGTGCCATTGAAATCGCAGGACTGGGGATTGGGGCTCTGGTGAGGCCGTTAAGGTCTGGAGGTTCGAATCCTCCAGCCCCACTTGAGCGCAGCCGTGATGTAATGCAGGCCAATTTAGAGCTTGAGCTGTTGCAGATTTATGAGGTAGTGGAAGTGAGGTTTTGATCTGGCTTGCCGGAGGCATTGAGCAACCTGCTTGTGCGCAGCCCTGATGTGAAGTTTGGATTCTCCTTGCTTGCTTTCATTATTTCGTGGAAGCCCTGGGGATGGCCTCCCGCTGTGGCTGGTGTGATACAGGCCGTGTCCTGAAGTAGATGCGAGGAGGAGATCGAACAGATGCATTCTGGTGGTTTCTTTTTTGTCATTTTCTGGCTTCAATGGTTCGCCTACAAAGTAGAAGAACCTTTGAAACTCGTCAATTACATTTTTGTAAAAAAAAAACAGCGGTAGATCTGGAATAAAAGTGAGAATATCCAGCAAATCAACGGTGCCCGTTAAAACTCAGAAAAAGCGCCATAAACATTGATATAATTCACCTGAAACTAAATCCTAGTGATATGAATAGAATAGAATAACATTTTTATCGTGTAGATCAATTGTCCTATGGGACCATACAAAGAGAAAACAGCAAATGCATTATGACCAAGATTAAAAAACCCCGCCCCGAAGGGTTTTCGAGAGGAAAAACCTTTGCAGTAATGAACTTGCAATATGACGAAATCCTAGAACTCGTATACCAACAATAGAATGCCAAAAAAGTGAACTTATCCTACGAATACACAATGGTTCGTCTAGATAACTATAGAAATACAAGATGAATACCCTTACCTACTAGAATTCCATCCACCTTCTTTATACACTATAAATCCAAATAAATATAAGTGCAAACACAAATACACTAGCACGTCCCTTTGGAATCAATTGCTACTTAACACCTTATTCTACACAATTGAAATCACTGATGTTTAACATCTTATTCTACACAAAAGTATGAACTTGAATAAGCTTCTTGGGAATCGAACCCAAGTATTGCCAGCAAGCTTTAAAATTGGAATCATACCTGGCGTCATTGCTCGATGCTCCAAGGTTCGACTCTGCCGTGATCCAATGCCATCTGCAAAGACCCAGCAAATCCAAAAACTCCATATCTTCTATAGGACATTAAACTCATATTAACAACTGTCATAAAAACATAAGAGTTCTTCATGATCACCGAACACAGCACATGAACCACAAGCATGGTGTGTCATCACCTCGTCACCACACATCCAAAGCATCATCATACTCTGGTGGCACCATCACCCTGCCACCACAACTTCCAAACAAAAACCAGTAAACAAAACACATAAATTAAAACACATTATCAAAAGATCAACCAAAGGTGTCAGTTTTGTTCAAGTGTCCATTCATGCGAGAGTGCCAATCACATCTTCCCATGTTGCTATGCATCACAGCTCTCGTTCTACTAAGAGCTACCCTCGTAATTATCGCCTGACTGACAGTTGGGCGTCTTCTACTCACATCCATACAGGTGAGCCACAGGTCTATACAACAATTTATATTGCTTATCGTATCAAAGAGCATACCAACAAAGGCAGATAATCTACACAGAGACCATCCACATTCAGAAGTTCTTCAAAACTCCAAAATCTGCAGATCGAGCTCCAAAGTCACATGCACAGGAAATGTAGGGCTCTCATTAACGGGATTGGAGGCTTCAATAGGCTCAGAGGAGAGCACTCCAAAACCAGAGACTAGTTTGGAAGGAAGGGGGATAACTGGCCTTGCAAATTCCACTAGTTTGGGGCCTTTTGCCTCTGGAAACCCATTTGCAAGCAAAAATTGTAAATACAAGGAAGATGCCTAAACATTAGCAAATCTTCTAAACCCATTATAGGGTCTCTACTACAAGCCAAACTGCTTCAACCGCCCTTACCAAGTAAAGGAACCGGCATCTTCACAAGAACCAAAATAGACAAAGTCATGGACAAGGCATAAGCTTGGGCGGACTCCACAACAAAAACAAACACAAAATACTACCAACACCAGACCAAATGGATATGGATTACCGGAATAGAAATTCCTAGAACTCCAGGACTGCATGACACGATCGGCTCAAGACTGCGCCTCGCATGCCATAAGAAAATCCTTTGGCCCATTCAAAAATAATACTAATTGTATAAGTTTAACCTAAAACGAAAACACAAATACTCAATGGTTTTTTGCCCAAAAAAAATCCATTTAGAAACTTTCTGCACAATACGGTTTGCAATCCGGCACGTTTGGTCCTTGTGTCCAGGTTTATTGGCTCTCTAACTCTAACCATACATACCAAGCAGATTCTCCTAAGAGAACCCATGGATCTTCTTAAGAGAATCCTATTTTTCCCCGTAAGATTCTCTTAAGATAAACCTTCTCGTACAATTCTCTTAAATTCACCTTATAACCATAAGCTTATCCTACCCTCATTTATTTGTAACATTTTTGTTCCTTTTTCAAACATTCCTTTAGGATTACTTAAGCTAATCCTACCTTTCTCCTCTGCACTTTGCTTAATGGCAGCTTCTAGCATCGTGTCATCATGGATCACCATGATCCGTGGATGCTCCATTGGATCTATGGTATTGGGATGCCATGGCTGATGAAAACCACCTTCCAACAACCTTCTAGTCATCCATACTATTCTCGAGGCTCTACCAATCTGTTCCAAGGCTGCCCCCTACAGGTTGCTATGCGGTGAAACACAATGTCAAGTAGTTGATCTTGGGATGCACAGACGGAGAAGCTTACCAAGTATCCTTTGTCGGTACATTAGTTGGCACACATATTCAGGTTTATATAACCTGTAGTTGTGGAATATTATTCCCACCAAACTGAAGAGAGTAGGAAAAAAAAAGAAGAAGCTTTCTTAGCCTTTGCATTGACCTTTAGAATAACATACAAAAAAATTGGGGGGGGGGGGGGGGGGGGGGGGGG
>JAANSK020278758.1:0-11134 GCA_011763485.2 Isoetes engelmannii
AAACCTGCTCACAAGGACATTCACCCGGATACAGCGATGCACCACCTGCCACAAAAGCACCCTAACCTTTGGTGGGGAAAGAGGATTCCATGTCCATGACCATACAGAATGCCAACAAGAACCCGGAAGCTGCAATGACCACTTATCTGAAGGAGGTAAAGTGTCATGAATAACTAACATCTGATAACAAGACCGGACAAAGCAGGAGGTAACAACATCTGGGTGTATCCTCCAAACCTGGACCACCACAGCATTCTGGAGTAAAAGAGGTATATGTAGCGGAATAGTACCCGCCACCTTCTCCCAAATAGCCCGGACGCTGCCCCTAAGTCGAAACCGGGCCCGAAAGAAAACCCAAGAAGCAAGATGACCATTCCAATATCTATCCTCCAGAGTGGATACTGCAGCCGGAGTCCAACGGGCCTGCGTCCGAGCATGCATGGTGGCAACCAAAGGCAGATGTGCAGGTGGCAAAGGAACCACAAGAAGGGAGAGGTATGATGACTATTGAAGTTTTTTAATTTATATAATACAAATATTTTATTATAATATATTATACCATTTAAACATGACACCCCATATATTGGGAAATTAGACCATTGAATTAAATCCCTCTAGACCCCCCCAGTTGTTTATGCTGATATTCGCGCAGGGCGTCCAATGGTTAGGATTATACAATATAAAAACCGCCTTCAATCCCACCAAACACCTAATCCCTTGCCCAAGCCTGCCCTAATGCTAGTTAGGTTATTTTGGTATACATTATACCTTTGTGATTTTGACTATAGGGTTCCAAGAAAGAGGTTGGGATTTGAAGATGCTAGAAAATTCCTGGCATATTCTCCATAATGTGGATAGATAAAACGTGGAGCTATCTAACGGAAAGGATGTTTTACCTGTTGTTCTGGATGCGGAATCGAAGGTAGAAGAAGCAGAATCGAGAGTTTTTTTTCTTGACCCTCCGGAATCAAGGCCAGAGGGGCTTTCACCTAATGGAAATGATGTTTTACCTTCTGGATGCAAAATCGAAGGTAGAAGAAGTAGAATCGATCCGTTCTGATCCGTTCTGCGTCTTCCACTTTGCTTTCAGG
Source organism: Isoetes engelmannii (assembly GCA_011763485.2). NCBI lineage: Eukaryota > Viridiplantae > Streptophyta > Lycopodiopsida > Isoetales > Isoetaceae > Isoetes > Isoetes engelmannii. The sequence continues at coordinate 1,092 of JAANSK020278758.1, forward strand.
TTAAGAAATTGTGACACGTGTCACAATATGATTGATTTCGGGAACAAAATAGTAGGTAAACATCCATTTCGTGTAAAAATCAGTCACACATTATGCTTTCTACGCAAACCGTGTGTTGACATTCAGGAACATTTAGTAGATTTTGTTTACATGACATTTTGCCTAGCATTCCCACACATTTACCACATTCCACCACAAAAAGTAATGTAATTAGTTTTCACGTAATAAAAATATCAGTTTAGGTGACATCCTTCTTATCATGTCAGCAGTTTGTCCAATAGTACCTCAAAGTTTCTTCCTTGGTGATGACACTCTTCTTGGTGATGGGATCAGCTTATTGCTTCTTATTGATTGCTAGACCATGGTAAATCAAACACTAAGTTTTTTGTTAAGTGAAAACCCCTCTGGGCTTGATTCCGAAGGGTCAAGCAGGCCTCCGCACGTTGGGCTTCCGCACTCTGCGCGTTGGCCTGCTTTCCCCTTCGGAATCAAGCCCAAAGGGGCTTTCTCTTAGACGAGGCAGCCACCAGCTATTGACTTGGTGGCGAATTGTGGACAAAACCCTAAACATGAAATCCTAAACTATTGTGTGTAATGAATATTTTCAACGAGTCGAACTCTTCCAGAGTGAAAGAATAAACGCTCTACGTTCTGTCTCTTTCAAGCAATACTAGAGCCTGGCTCGCTTATTAGCTTGAATGGATAACGTTCAAGGAAATCTTGTACAACAAACCCCTATATCTGGAATCCGAAACACTTATGCTACTATTCGATACTCAGGAACCACTGCCATGCTAGCAGCTATTGGGAGACAGGTGATTTTCTTGAAATCATATATCACCATCCCATAAATCGAATGGAGTCTTGTATGGGCTGGTGCTCTCATTGCAAAACATGGAGCCGTCAAATAAACGTCCTTGTTCCAACTCCATAATCTTGCCATGGTCTTCTTGTGTCAGTTTAAAATCAAATATGTTCAAGTTCTCTGATAGCCTTGACTCATTGTAACTCTTGAGAACAACAATGTTCCCCCTTTCTAAGTTCCACCTAAGTGAGACCTGTTTGTGTCACAGTGGTATACAGATCTTATTATTCGATTTCGGTGTATGCGAGATAACTGAACATGATATTACCTGGGCAGAGGTCTTTCCATACTTGTTTGCAATCTCAGCGATAATCGGTTTGTCTATATCATACTTGCTTCCAAGGTACCTTGTAATGCCACCTAATGGAGACCATGCTGCCAATCTTATGTTCACACTGTCACAATATTCCTTCAGGCGCCTTTGTTGCCAAGTAGGGTGGATCTCAACCTGTGCCCCAATATATAGATTAAATTATAGGGAAAAACTATGAAATGCCCTTATGTTTTGCTAAAATTGTCGAAATGCCCTTAGTTATAGGGGCATTTTTATGAAAATGATTTATATACCATATAATGAGAATGTATGCACAATAAGCAAATTTACCTGATTCACTGCTGGATGTATTTTGGCATACGATAAAAGATCCTTCAGATGCCTAACTGAATAATTGCTAACCCCTATTGCTTTAGTAAGTCCAAGCTCCACACATTTCTCCATACCTTCCCATGTCCCTCTTAAGTCAAGAGAAAGAAAGTCTTCCTCCTTTGGCATAGGATTTTCTGTCTTTTTCAGCCTCACAGGCCAGTGGACCAAATAAAGATCAACATAGTCCAGCTTCAGCTTTCTGATTAAGAAAAGCAAAATAAAAAAACAAGAGATCACAGTCACTTGCTCAAGTATAAAAAAATAAACAGTACATAATTTACCCTAAACTGCTTTTTAGAGCAGCAGGAACTTCATCATGGTCTGTAGACCAAAGTTTTGTAGTAATAAAGACATCTTCTCGTTTTACTAGTCCACTTGAAAATGCTTCTGTAAGGGCTTCTCCAAGGCAAGCTTCAGTACCATAGAGGCTGGCAGTATCAAAATGTCTATAACCAATCTGGCAGCATATAAGCAGATGCTTGTGTCAAATAAAGAACTAAAAGAAATGGAACTGATTCAGGAAACTATTACCGACCTTGATTGCATATAAAATTGAGCTCTTGAGCTCAGGCCTGTTTGACCCTGTGCCAAAGGCTATGGATGGAACTAGACTGCCAGTATTTAGACGAAATACTTTCATATCCTCCATCTTCGCTTCTATAATCCCATGAAAACAATAAGATCATCTAAAATTTAAACATATAGACTATCATTTAACTGAATAACTTCACAGACATGCAGAAAGAAATTTCTTCTATATCATTTCCCCTGTTGTATCAGGACCTGTAGTTGGGTATATTTATCAAAATGGTCAAGAACAATGAAAATAAGGGAATCAACCAGCGGCCAGAGAAATCCAGTACCTTTGCTCTTCCTCTGCTGCAGGCCGAATCGTTGAGGCCATACACCTAAAAGATTTTGTATTTAGGTGACGTGGACAAATATGCAGTCAATTAGGCTCTACCCAAGCGAACAATACGTGGCTGATAACGAAGCGCAAAAAAGTGCATTTTTGTTTATTGCTGCATTTGCACAAACATGCATTGACACTTTGAAAAGTATGACACTTTGAAAAGTATAATTTCATTGGAATGAGAAATTTTGTGATTCCAATAAGGGACGAAATTGGTTTTAACTGTAATTGGTGGCCAATTTTGATGCTATTATGGTGCTATTTGTAAAATAAGTGCCACGAATGTCGATGGGGCTAGTGACGCAGCGGAGCTGGCGCTTCCACTCGCGGCACTCGTCATCAAACCAGCAATTTAGGGGGAAGGTGGAGCTCCTGACTTGCCTGTGCGGGCGTCCTCTCCCGAAGCATGTGTCCGCGGCCGCCATGAGTATCTAGGTCAAGTGGTCGACCTGCTGCTGCAATGTGAGGAGCTTCAGTATCTCCGTCAAGTCCTGCTCGACCGATTGAGCGTAGCTTTCTGCTTGGTCATAATCGAGGCATAGCTGGGGTATCCGAGGCATCGAGCTGGGGTCGTGTGTGGGCAACCTGCAAAGCTACCCTCAGGAGAAGGGGCTGGTGGTCGGACTCCACTTCTTCATCTCTGGATGCTGTACCGACGTCGAGCTGCGCGAGGAGGTGTAAGTGCCACTCGTCTATGAGTATATAGTCGACCACACTGTGACCACGTCCCTGGTTCTCTTGTCGGCAAGTGTATCGGCTGAAGGATGGCCACTGTGCCAACTCATTGCAGATTAGCAGGTCAAAAATGCTGCAGAGCAAGAGCAGATGCCTTCCATACCGCGTGACATGCGCGTCCTCCGATATCTTGGGGAAAGGCGCCTCTGCCGGGTTTAGCTGCAATGCATCCCCGGCAAGCGGGTCAAACATAGTTACATGCTTCGTCCTTGTGTGGGCAATGAAGTCTCCAACCAACATGACCTTTCCCGGGCCACTTATTCTTGATGTAGCAGGCTAGTCCTGTGCTATCTCTACCCACTCTATATAGATTATCCTTCTAACAAGAAAACAAGGTGTATCCTTTCCATGAGGTAACTTTTTACCTTCGTGCTCCAGATACCATGTTTCTACTAGTCAGACATCCATGCCATCATCCCAAGGGTACCCTTTCCATTCCAATACCATATCGCCATTTGTTCCATCAATATTCTCTTTCACTCCCCTTTTCCTGTTTGGGTTGCAACCCCATTCAAGGGAGATCTGCCTCTGCCTGCCAGCCTTGTTAAGTAACCTACCGTAGGGTTTGTTCCTACCCTTCCTCTCTTCCAATTCCTAAAGTTTTTTGTGGCTCTGGAGTAACTTGGATGGATCTCTAGAGTAGGGACTCGACTATCCCTGGCTGTTGCCCTGAGCAGGTCCAGAACCCCCATTTATGACGACCATACAAACTTCCATGAACCTATGAACAAAAAATGCAAGAATGCACTGCGGACATTCGAAAAAAATGAATAATCCATATATCATACATGAATATGTGCAACAGCCATGAATGGCGCACGAGAACATGATGCTGGAACAATTGGCGTTGAATTGGTAAAGGCATGCTTCAGGATAATGGAAGTCGATTCAGCTTGAACTGTCCATTCAAAAGGTGCATGCTCTAAATAGTCCCAAAAAAATTGTCGATAAAAATTGGAAAATCTAAGAAAGCACTGAACATCTCAGTCCAAAGAAGAGTGTTTGCCAATCCAGAATAGTACAGACTTTAGTTGAGCCCATAGAAACTCCGTGAGGAGTGATGCAATAGTCAAGAAACTCCACATTATCCTGATCAAACTGGCACCTCGAGTTTGACATATAACCTATGCTTAGGAAGTTTTTGATGAACCTGCAAAACATGTCTCTCATGTTCCTGAAGAGTTTTAGAATAAATAGGAATATCATCCAGATATATGATGGTAAAAAGTTCCAAATATTCTTCGAAGACATCGTTTGCCAAATGCTGAAACACTGTCAGGGCAGTGGTCCTCCCAAAAGGTATGGCAATATACTTAAAATGGCCTAGATTCATTTCTTTCTTGAATTAGGATAAGATTTAAGCACCACATGGGTCAATTTTGGTAGAATGGCCCTTGTAGGCGTTCGAAAAACTCAGAAATCAAAGGTAAAGGATATCGATTTGACATTGTAGTCTTGTCAAGATCACAATAATCAATGACCAGAGGTAGAGAACTATCTATTTTCTTCACAAGAAAGGTAGAGTGCTACATAAGATACATATGCAGAACCTTCCGTTTCGCTGGTGATAAGCCATATATTGGACCATATTGCAGCGTGGTCCCTGGCTGCTGATCAATATGGCAATCATGGGACGATGCTCTGGAAGCATACTCAAGAAATGTCAATACTCCATTTATATAAATATGAAAGGCTCAAGCTACATTCAATACAACCAAGACATTGTATCTATATAAACCAAGGCCAATGAGGTAGACTCAAGATGGTCTTTTACCATTGTATAAGAATGATCTTAGTCTGTGCTGCACTTTAAGGATGACTTATGCCATAATCTGGCCTTTCAATTTCAATGAAGGATTTGCCATGTGGATAGTAAAAAGACGTAGCTATCTAATAGGGTTTTTTGAACAATCTAATAATTGTTGAAGGTGAAATCTTAAGGTTACTATACTTTTAGACAATGCAATGAAACATTACACTATGGAATCAATCTAATGGACTGCCCATGGAAGGTGGGCAATTTTTTATTTCTCAATAAGCAAGCTCTGAAAGAAGCTCTCAAGTTTATACTATATTTCAAGTGAAGCTTATCTCAAGATTATCCATACATACCCAACTTATGCCCAGCCACATTGGGCACCATTCTAGTCCTTGATAAGCGCAGGCATTTGCTGAAGCATTTCAAAGTCATACGCCCTTCAACAAATATCCTCCATAACATCCAAACCATATCAAATGGACTACTTGCACTAGTCCATTATGAATGGTTGTTACAAAAATTAACAATTATCAAATTTAACTTCAACAATAAGAAAATTGCAAGGGCAACCGTTTACTCAATAGAATGTTGGATTATGCATGCATTTCATGTGCCATATTATGCAGGAATTGATGCGCTAAATTTTGGCTAAATTATTTATATAATGCTAGAAGCAACATGAACTAACGTAGAGAAGATATGGTGTCATGGATATATAGTGGCATTAGATATTAGATATTAGATATGATGTACTTGTTCGCTAGAAAGGTGAAGATCATTTCATTGTTTTAAGAAAGAACATCATGTCCACTACCGCGACTCCTACGGAATATCTTGATCTCATATTCGCTTATGGCGAGCATCCACAGGTTTTGCCCCCAGTCCCAATTATTAATGAAGAAGAGGAATGAGCAGAGACTGAGGTCATGTCTGAAAGGCTCGTCCTCAGCCGATTCAGATACTCATGGCAGGACATGCCTAGTGACATCATTATGAGAAACTAGCTCCTCCTGCAACATGTTCTTACTTGGTATAGAAGCTGGTACAGTCTGGTACAAGAATCTTTGATTACTGAAGAAGTAATTTTCAGGAGCAGAGAATTTCTCGAAGAAATTTTCTGGCGACCGCGAGTGGCGAAGCCACGAGCGATGCCAGAAAATTTCGAGTGAAATTCTCTTGCTCCTGAAAATTCTTCAACGAAATTTTAGGGAGCTTGAAATTTGGCATTCCTAACGTGCCTTTCTTAGTTTTTCACCCTTAGCATCACCCAGCAAAAATGAACAGAAGGTTTCAGATTGTAAAAACACGTTGATCTGAGTCGAAATTTCAAGGTCCCTAAAATTTCTTTCTTGTGGTTCCTTTGGCAGGGGTGAATTGATGCATAAAAGGTTCTGTAATGTCTTCAAATATGAACCAGCAAAGCAGAAATGCCTGCAGCAGGGGATACTTAGTAGACTTAATCGCATGCTGAACCTTATGCTGAAAGCAGCCCCAGTCACCGAGATGCAAGGGGCTACTGAAGAGGCTGCCGGTAAACAAGATGCCGGTCAGACAAGTCAACAAAAGCCTGAGGAACCACTTGACGTGGACTACAATACCATCAAGTCTGCCAAGTTCAACCTTCACCTTCTTGACAATCCAGATCTTGTCTTGCTAGATTTTATCTGGCAGCCTCACCCCACAGATGATGATGTTGTTCCTGATCCCACAAGTGGTTCTGGTGGTCCTATTAGCAAAAAGGATGGTGAGACTGACGAGAAAGATGAATCCTCTGATGAGGCAACCTTGTAAATAATTTACTTCTTCAATGTGATATAATATTTTTTTTTGTGTAAACTCAACAACTCTTCTACTTGCTGGGCTTCAATAGTTTCTTCATTAATAAGTAAATCTTCCTACTTCTTCAATTAATTTCGTTTAACTGCTTTAATTTTTATATATGTTCTGAAGGAAGGACTCCCGCACAGTGGACTTGTAGCAAAGTTGTACCCATATACAAGGCCGGCGACCCAAACTGTCCGGCTAACTACTGCACTATAATGGTCAGCTCGCTCTTTGCGAAACTTCTGGCTACCATTATTGAGCAGCGCATAACCATATGGGCGGAGAACTCAGAGGTCTGTGCTCTTACCCAGGCAGGCTTCCGCCCTGGGCATTCCACCATTGATCATTTATTCGTCTTGCGAGCCATCATCAAGGATAGCAAGAACCGTCGGCAAGACCTTTACTGCTATTTCGTTGACTTCGTTAAAGCCTTTGACGCGGTGCCCTACGACAAGTTGTGGAGCAGACTGAAGAAGCTCGACACACCTCTAGACTTGCAGAATGTGATCTACAGGTTGTATGAGGCATGCTCTGGATGCCTGGCACCCTCGGAACAACCGGTGAATAGCAGTATTGGAGTACGCCAAGGTTGCCACCTCTCGCCTACACTATTTGGCCTCTACATTGACTAGTTGGAGCAGTGCATGGCCCAACACGGGGGAATGGGCACCTCGCTGGTACACCAGATTGTCAGGCAGCTGATCTATGCCAACAACATTGCACACCCCGAAAGACATGCAGCGCCACTTGGATGCGCTAGCCACCTTCTGCCAGGACACCAGCATGCGAGTCAACCTCACAAAGATTAAGGTCCTGCTCATCTCATCTTCTCTGCACCCGCGGACGCTCTCCTTCACATACCAAGGGCAAACTGTGCAGGTCACTCCCACCTATAAATATTTGTGAATTGAGTTCTCCGCTACCATACACTGGAATAGCTGCATCCGACTGCGGGTCGCAACAGGCTGAAAGGCCTTACATGCCATGTAGAACAGCAGCCAGCCGGCAGAGCTGTATGCCTCGGACCATCAATCACGCCTCTTCAGAGCTCTGGTGGAACCGGTCCTCTTGAAAGATGTGGAAGTTTGGGGTTCGGTCATCTCGGCCACCACCTGGGGTGACCTAGAACGAGTATCAAAGGCTTTCTTGGCGCGCGCACTCGGGGTGAAGCCTACAGTGCCATATCGGATACTGCTCCAGATTCTCCCGCTTCAGAGAGCAGCCATGTGCCGCCACCTTCTGTACTTCCAAAAGGTAGCTCGCATGGATGAAGACCGGCTCCCAAGAGTGGCCTTGGCAGTCGCGATGGGCCCACAACGCCTTAAAGCCTGCTGGAAGGACAAACTGGCACAATGGCTGTCCTAGTGACGCGTCCAGGAACACCATTGCGTCCGAGTCAGCACAAAAAGGAACACGGGGAGTTGAAGACCTACTTAGACGCCTACTTGCTTAGCGTACTATAGACAGCAGGTTATCCCACACTCATGCAGGGACCCCAACAGTACCTGCGCAACCCACTTTCTATGAAAAAGCGTACGCTGATAGTGTCCATCCGAAGGAAGGGGGCAAGGGAAGTACGTGAGGACAGGACTTGCTAGTGCTGCCGCCAAGCGGCCATTGAAGACGAGCATCATGCTCTGCAAACATGCCCCTCTTATGCATAGATTAGGGCACACTACATGCAGTTAATGGTACCGAGCCGACCACTGCATCTCTTGCTGAGCACCGAGGCGATGGGAACTCTTGGGTCGTATCTTCAAGAGGTCATGGCCGAAAGGCATTGGCTTTGTCCCTCTGGCCAAGCTCATTGCTGCCACGGTTTTTCCACTCGAGGGAGCCGCAGGGGAGGGGGGGGGTGTCATCCCGGCCATAATGCGCTTGATGTTTCTCTTTGTACAGGTCCCATAGGCTGATTGGCCTCTATGGATGATAAAAACATTATTCTATTCTATTCTATTCTTTTGTTCAATGTTGATAAATATTACATGCTCATTTGTACTCCAACTTTAAATAGTCTAGATAGTTACTTAAATGCTTGTACTTGAACGTCTTGTTGATTCTTGCTTGGTCTCTTAGTGATGTTAAGTGGCCCACAAGTAATAGGTTGCCAACAAATGGCCAGATAATTGTCAAAAGGCCAAATTTCAAATTCATAAGAATTTTTTCAAGTAATATTGGTGGGAAAATTTGGCATGAAATTTTCACATCAAGAAAACTTATTCCTTTCAAAAGTTAACTCAAAAAAAGGAAAAGGGAACTCTACCCCATTAATTCAAAAGCCTGAACATATCATTTTGGATACAAGCTCAAAAGTCCCTCCTAATATGAATTTTGCTTCTTTATTCATTCATTAAAAAAAAAAGTATGTGTGAAAAGCACAAACCAGGGTAGACGAAACATGCCACCTCCAAATTCCTTGAACGTAGTATATGCCAAAGTGGCATCATGTAAAATAACTAGTAGGGGACTGACTGGTGCACCATATGAGATATGGTACAATTATGCATGCAGCAACAATTATAATTTATTGGTGGCAACCTTTGGTGGGTGAGAATACGCCAGGATTTCCACAAGAAATAACGAAATTCAGTTGGTCATGTCATTTGGAATTGGATCGTCTAACCTTCTAACTCCTATATAGTAACATCTTGGTCTCCATACTATCTCTAATAGATTCATGGGACTCAAATAGTAACAAGTCTCCTACCTTGCATAACAAATCTAGGAAAGAAATGATGTCCCTGTTTAGCTAACAAACATTCACAATGGAGGAGTTACCTACCTGAGGCATTTGTATATATCTGAAATGCCGTTTAGTTTTGAAAGTATTGTTTCCAGTTACTACAAGGAAGGAAAATCAGGAGGTGTTTACAATAGGCAGGAGCTCTCCCCACTAGCTCTTGCATATCTATTTCTAGCTTTACATTCTGTTTCCTGAATAAAACATTTTAAAAAGCTCACTTCCTTCAAAAAACTTCTCAACCAGTTGACAAAACCCAATCAGGCAGTGACAATGACATGAGTCATCTTCTCTGCATCTCTAAGATCATCATCCACATCATTCATGTTCCAGCATCGAGCTCCGATCGCTTCGGACACATCAGGATAGTTTTTGGCAATGACACCCAAGAGAAATGCAATCCAGTATTGACCATGAATTCTCTGCTGCAAGAGATATTTCCATGCAGTTTTAGGTGCTCGCCCTAAAAGTCGAGCTAATGATATTGTGACGTTCCATAATATTATACGGTATAAATACCGTATATTATGTATGCCACGTCACTGGTACATGCCGTAGATA
>JAANSK020278769.1:0-11132 GCA_011763485.2 Isoetes engelmannii
CATTTGCCTACCGAAAAAACAGGGCAAAAGAAATTACGTCATATTACAGGCGTTTTTAAAACTTGTAATTGGTTTGTGCCTATGTGGCTAGGTCTGTGCCTACGTGGCCGAGCTTGTGCCTACGTGGCCTGTACCTGTGCCTACATGGCAGGGCCATAATTTCCTCTGGGGGCAGGCCATTTCGCGGGGTGCGGACCTGGCTCACCCTACGGGCTCGCCAGGCCCTTACCTTGCGAAATGGCCTGCCCTTTAACATTATCCCTATCAAAAAAACATTTACCTACGAAAAAATAGGGCAGAGGAAATTATGGCCCTACCACGTAGGCACAGGCGTAGCCACGTAGGCACATGCCAATTACAGGTTTTAAAAACGCCTGTAATATGGCGTAATTTCCTCTGCCCTGTTTTTTCGAGGTGAAAATGATATGGAATCTAGATTTGAAAGCCTCGTTCAGACCTATATTTCACAACATACATTCCTATTGATTCTCATTTGGCCATGACATCATATTCCAGCCCCTTTTGCACGTCATCCCATTTGTCAAATAAGTAGTACAACGTTCCTCGAAATAGGCACTTTGTAATGTAACCTCAAAACTTACTACAATATATAACCTACCATGTACATATGTTACAAAGAAATAGGCATTTAGGTAAAGATAAAAAGATCGTCAACCTTAAGTTAAATACTTCTCCAACGTACCTGCTCTACATGTTTTGCCAATAAAGAAAGGAGATAAAACGGCAACAGCCAATTCTTGAGGAGGTTAGGAAGACAGCATGACATCGCTGGACTGTACAAAGGAGGGCCCTACCAAATTCAGCACAATGGGGTAAGAAAAGATGCAGACCACAAATAGGAATCATATTTAATACACAAAGTTCATATAACTGTGCCGAAACAGCTAGAGAAGCTTACTCCCAAGGCCAGCCAGCCAGCTTTGATTTGAACCATTCTAGACACCATTCTTTTCGTGAATGAAAGCAATATCAGGTCTCCGGCTTCTTCGATATGTAAGGATCATCAGGAAATCGTTTGCAGGAGTAAGTTTGGGTGCTGCTAGAGTGAGATCAGCAGTGGCTAACCAGATATTCCACACACTCTCTAACGGTAAGCTTGACACAATCGGTTGGCCTCGGCATGTGATCTCCACCTATATAAGTTATAACGTTTTGCACAAACCAATTAGAAACCCAGTTATGCCATAGCCCGAGCTCTACCATTTACCTCTGTTTCGCTCTTCAGATCCAACTTGCACGCCAAATACTTCTTCACTAAAGAAACTGGAAGCTTTCCATCCCTGCAGCATCACCAAAACCCATGCTTCAGAACCCAATTTCTTGTATGATTCATACACTAATTTTAATACCCATACGTTATTCTCACAAATGGCGTTTGAATTTGTGGAAGAGCGGCACCTTCAGTTCTGCAGAACAAAAATTTGTGTGATGCCATTAGATAGAGGACAAAACATACGTTGTTTCAGAATAAGGCACCAATCTTAACTGGTTATCAGCGGCTTGGAGAGCGAACCAAACACTGTTTGTTTTAAGATCACGTGAACCCAAAAGGCTGCCGGATTTCTCAACAGCTTCTCCATTGGATTGAGTTTGCCGCTCAAGCTGTTCATACGTTTGGCAAGGATCTGGTCTGGGATGCCATTCGGATCTTACCCAGTTGTTATTATCTTTTCCATTGTCATGTATTGGCTCGTATATGGAACCGGTAAACCTGTTAATGGCGTCTGCAAAAACATGGGGGTTTGCCTCTGCTTCCTCCTCCTCCTCGTCTTCTTCTTCGTCCTCCTCTTCATCTTCTTCCTCCTCCTCCTCTTCTTCCTCTTCTTCTTCTTCAATAGGATCTTCTTCTGAAAAATCCCGGTTTGATTCTGAATCTGTTTTACCTTTCTCTGCCTTTACAGGAGCGTCAAAATCTGCAATCTCGGCAAGGTACGATAACGGGGATCGGAGCTCCTCCTTGGCTTTTTTTTTCTCCTTGCCATTCTTGGTATTGCTTCCTTTTGCAGAACTGCTCACTGGCAATCTGGAACGTGGAGCAACAGGTGTGGATGGCTGTTTCTCCGGCACCTCCTTGGTGGGTTTACGGCTAACGGCAGCCTTCATTCCCCCCTTCTTCGATTCTACAGCTTTCACCTCCTTCTCTTCGCTATCAGTGTGGCTTGATTCTTTGGTTCCATACTTTCCTCCTTTGGACCTCTTGTATGGGTTCTCTTCGCTACCATCATAGCTTGCTTCCTTGGTTCCACTCTTCCCTGTTCTGGACCTCTTTGGTGCCTGGTTCTCATCGCTATCTGTATAGCTCGCTTCCTTGGCTGTATATTTCCCTGCTTTGGATCTTTTTGCTGGCTGATTTTGATTTGATGAAGATGGCACTAGCCCAAGGGATGACAGAGATCGTTCCTTCCTCCTGGCTGGCTGGGAAGTTAGAGGGCTAATGTTGGAAACGTTTTTGCGCTTTAGTGTCACTGGAAAGAGCTTTGAACGCACGTCATTCAAGTGTGCATCAGCCCTGCATTTTGCTCACATAAGATTCCTGAGAAATAATGATGAAGAAGGGGGAGCTACCACCAACTAAATTAAAAACGTAACAGTGCCTATGGTTTAAAAGCTGAGAGCCACTCAAAATTTAGGGGAGTGCAAAATACATGCCTTAGCTTCTCCAATGGTGCACATCCAAGATAAACATCACACATTGGACAGCAATTTGCCTCCTCATCAGATAGCCTCTCATATATGCATTCTCTGCAAACTGAGTATAATTGCAAACACAAGGTTAGGTGTATATCCACAGCATAAACTAGCATGTCCATAGCATATATAATAAAATAAGATGAATCAGACGCAGTATGTACATGTATGAAGACATTCAGATATTGTAGTTGCATCCCTTAAGAGATTGCTGCATAAGGGGCACGTCAAACATGCCACTAAAGGCGCTTTCCGCACTCTCACCACATTTGGTGATGTCTTCTTCCCACTATAGGGCATGTTGGCAATGCTGGATATTTCCTACAACACATAAAAAATTTTACTTCAACCCAGAAAGAAGATAGACGAATGACAATAAAACCTTCACCCCAATACTTGCATTCACATTCTTGGCTCTTATCATTAATCATTCTTGGATGCAGTAGACAGTAACAAGTCTTTATAAAGGCTGATAGCTAAAGAATTCATGAAAAAAGTAGAGCAAAATTAAAGCTTCCCTACTGTGCTGACCATGATATCCACTGAAGCTAACAGCAGATCTAAGTAGCTTATCATGCTTGACAACATATTCCTCTGTCGCTGAGGACACTGAAGAAATTATGTAAATTTTAGGGATTCTATTGCAACAATATGCAAATCATATTGCAAGAAACTTAAAATATATTACCCATGCAATTTTGTATATGCAATGCTATAGCTGCTGGAGTATATTCTGCTCATAGTTTAGTGTCTTAAGATGTGTAGTAAATCTTTCTAATCCCAGCTTTGCTTAATTTAGTAATCAGAACAATCAGAACAATAAGAACAATAATAGCTTATGGTTGACCATCCACTTGATTGCAGTCTTCCATCATTATGATGTACATTCTGAAGATACTATAGGGCTCATATTGCTTCATCAAGCATTCCAGTATGGGTCGAAACTCAAGCAGGGCTTTAGAAAAGGGATAAACAAGAGAGACTCTGTGTCAAATGCAAGTCTGCAGTTTGTTTGGTACACATAAGATCATGGAGTGTCCAGAATAGGCATGAAGCTAGGAGCGTTTGAGAATGGAAGGATTCTTCAAATGCCAGCATAATGGCAGACTAGTGAAAAGAACCAGCAGTGGAAAAGCATGGGAATGAACTTATTACTGCTATAGCAGAGCCATTAGATTTATGAGAGCATAGACCATCGAGTCATTAAAGACCTGCTAAAGATATCTGGACAGGAAAATGTTAACCCTTCCTGAAGATCAGAGTTATAGTAGGGCATGATTTATCACATAGACTATTGTGAGTTAGAAAGACATATCCATTGGACAAGAAACAAATTGTGAACCACAGAAATTAGGCTTTATGCTGTTTAGACGATTGAGTCCCCAATTAGGATTATCTTAGAATCGCAAAAAAGGACCTTTAGATGGATCAGGAGGTACGCAGGGAATGAAATACCAGTAAAGCAACCATGCTCCTTCTGGGATCAACTCCCTAAAGTATGATCATAAAGGGCAGATTATGATGTCAATTACTTGAGTATTCAAAACTTGTGCACGATTTGGAAGGTTAGCAGAAATGAAGTGCTGAACATATATGGAACGGGATACAGCAAAGAAGAGGTTCTGGCACTTGCAATAGCATAACTAATACACTGAGAAGATAAACTCTATCGTATCAACGAGAGTTCTGCCCAGAAGTCCCGATAGTAGTCCAAAGAAGGCTTACTCCGAAGGGACGTGCCAGAAACTGACCCTTCAAATTTATCCAGCCCTGCGATGATCTGCCATATGAATTCGTCACGAAACACGCGAGCCCTAGGACTAACAACTACATTTGGCCCTTTCCTCCCCTTATCGAGGAAAGATACATCGACGTATCGAGGTCCAAGTCCGAAGGAGGGAAACTCGATAAAATGGATTGAAAGACGAAGGAACGTATTACTAAACGAGATTGGCCCAGCGGATTGAAACACAAACCAGTATCATCGTCTATTTTACTGCATACTGAAACTTGAACTTTGAAACATCAAAGGCAAAGCTGAGGAATGAATACTTACACGTAGATGCGCGGCAATGCGAGGATTAAACAGTCGGATTGTCTAAATCAGCAACATCAATGCCGGAAATTGCACACCTAAACGAGTTGCAAGAAACACTACCACCACGTTCTTCGACCTCAGGAAGCGCTCATCAGCATAAAAACGCATGGTTTTGTACCTGAGCCATGGATATTAGAACTGCGGTAAGAATCATGGAACAGATCCTGCGCAAAGCTGGGCTGAATCTGCAGGAGGCTATGATTTTTGGACCTTGCGGGCAAGAAATTAGACGGGATCAAGTTCCCCCGAAGCGGAGCGAGTTCGAGCGTGGAGGAAGCGGGGGTGGAAGGTCGGCTATGGCGATGGCAAGGATTAATTGTGCGCAGAAATGGATGCCGGAATGCAGCCTTGTGGCGATGGTGGAACAAGCATGAAAGTATAGCGTAGTAGTGTAGAGAGAGAACGGTGTGTGATTAGGAGAGGACGACTAACTAACGTTAACTGCGCCCAGGCCTTTTCTCACGCCCCTTCCCTAGTTAAGCCCTTGTTACCCGAATCCGATCCCTTGCTTATTAATTCCGTCCTACCATATATCTAAGTTTATTATCTGCCACGTGGCATCAACCTAGCTCTCTCCTCCGTTGGATCTCTCAATACCTTGCTGTTGGATTATTTTGTTAGGCACCAACGTTTTTTGGCCAACATATCACTGTTCAAGAACCCCAAGGATATTTTATGTTCCTACAAGAAAGCTTAGAATTGTCCCAACTTGTACAATTTGTTTTTCGAAAACAGTAAAAGCAACATACCTTCAATTCATGCCCCTCTGCCAATCAAGGTAATGAAAATGTGGACACATTCGTTCTCTGAATTTTAGCAATTCATCGCAGTTAGAACTTACTTTACATTTCAGACATTTACCCAACATCATCGCAGTTAGAACTTACTTTACATTTCGGACATTTACCCAATAATTTCGTGGATTTGCTGCATTCTGCTAAATTTACCTTACATTCTTGAAGATTTACCTGAAATTCCTCCCTGAATTTAAGGTTAGTTGCTGCTTCCACATAACAAAAAAGCTTGTTAGGTAGCATTCCGACACATGGGGATACGAAGGACATCGGCATGGTTTCCCCTGCCGAAATGGTACCTAAACAAGCATTCTTTTGTATAGAAAAGAAGTGTTGGCTTGGGAGCTTATCTTTAAATGTATAGCTCCCCATCAATATACTCATGTCTTCGTTAGGTGGTTGACCTCATTGACTTATGTGTTTTGTGTTGAGGTGTTATTATTTCATCTTGAATCTTTGATGTTGAAGATTATCATAATCTAACCACTGCCAACCATCCAATCAAACCTGTTATAGTGAAGAGCAAGTTGGATCCTACCGCTCTGATAGAAGATAATCTTATCCAGCAAAGATCTCAAGGGGCCTTTTCTCTGGCTATGTGAATAAGCTTCTCAGCCCGCTGGCCTCGAGGGTTATTGCATAACCTACTCAAGGGGAGCGTTAAAGCCCCTCCTCTATTGGTGTTAATAAAGTCTGTAATCCTATAAAGACATATATGTTTTGTATTGACATCTTAATATTTTATCATTGTTGGTGCTAAACAAGTTCTATGTGCACTCTTATAGGCCTAAGCATGAAAAGCCAATTCTAGTCTATTCAATTTTTTAATTATTTCACTTAGGGTAGGGATTATAGTTACCCGAAACGGGAACGGAACGGGAACGTGGGCCTAAAATTTGCAACGTGAATGGAACTGGAACGGTATGGCAACGGCCAACATTGGAATTTTTAAAATTTGAAAACGATTTTGGCATTCCCTTGTCTAATGATCATTGTGGAACACTTAGAATTTAAAAATATATTCATGGAGACTGCTTGGTAGATGAAACCATATTAAACCACTTCGTAGATGTTTAGTTTACTATAAACATTATATTCAAGATTTAAAACATAGTATTAGCACATTTATAAGTCTAACACAATAGAAATATAAAGTAACAAGACATATGTTTATAAAAATGATCATAGTTTTTGAACTAAACTCATGTTTGTCTCTCTCGCATATTCCAACAACATAGTCCATCCTGCAAATTAGAGAATGAGATTAGAATACTTACAGGGAGCTTGAGCAGCAGGACAAGTTGATGAGCAGGTCGTTTTTATGGTGCAGGTCATAGGTTTGATCATGCATGAGCAGTAAGCAGTTAGAAATCAGAAGGCAAGTAAGAAAAAAAATAGATAAGAATGGAATAGAATAGAGTAGAATAGAATCCAAACCGTTGTGTGTGCTTCCCTTCCTGCTGCAATGATGTTAGTCTCAGGTCTTAGCAGCAGCCAATTCTAGCAGCAGACGACATCAGCAGCAGTCGATTCCGGCAACTTCAGATAGAGTAGTCGATTCTGCAAAGCTTTAGATGTTCGCCTCCCGCCATTCTTACTTTTCCCACGAAAAAAAAAGCAGAAAAGGGCAAAATAATTAAGAATTTTAGACCTTAGTTCACGATTTTTTGGGAACTTACCAGGAACGGCGTTCCCAGAGACGGGAATGTCGTTCGGAACGACGTTCCCTGTAACAAACGACTGGAACTGGAACTTGGCGTTCCCAGAACATAGAACTCTAGGGAACGCATTCCGGAACGAGAACGCGTTCGGAACGAGGATTTCTAATGTTGTGAACTGCAACATTACTGAAGAAATTGTCCCCAAAAAATCAAGGTTACAAAGTTATGAGACGGTGAATTAAGAGGGGTTCGAGTTCCCCCTACGTTAGCCAGGCCCCTTTTCGTGCGAGGGACAAGCCCGCAACCGCTCGGCCTATGGCCCCGCGAAAGTGCCAAGGTGCCCCGCTGACACTACCTTACGGCCCCTGACTGACCGTTGGCCTCTCACGAGTGAGCGCCGGTCCATTGATTTCGCCTCATGCCTTTACCATGGTCGTCCGCCCCAACGCCCCCTACATGCATAGTTGTGCCAGCTATCGTGCTAGCGGGTAACGGTAATTGCCCCCAAACTGGCGGGCCTTCGCCAAGTTTTCAACTCAAAGTTGCCAAGTTGTTCTCTAATTCTTCAGCCCCAGACATTCCAAATGCCTGGAACATTCTTTGGCGATGCTGCAAATGTGCTAAGTGACCATTAAGACATTATAATTTAAGATATCTAAGCACTCCAGGCATTGGTAGAACCATAATTTGCACTTTCTGTATAAATACTAAGGCAGTCGAGATAATCTCTATTAAGGCGATGTAGATCGAAGTGTCCAAAGTTTGTGCCTCATCTTCTGATGCGTTTGATCATAGTCTTTTTGTCCTATACTGATGCAACCAGGTTTTCTTCTGCAGGTTTATTAGAAGATCAGCCATGGACAGAACGTGGAAGACTGCATTCTCGGTTGTAGAAGCCTTTGGGACACGTCCCGATCCAACCGGAGGGGGAACCCGTCCCAAACAAGCGGCCTAGGGGTGGCCCTTCGACCCCAATAATGCCTTCAAGCTCGACCATTTCAACAACGCCTAACAGTAGGAACTGCATGGTGACTCCATCTTAGATCACCGCTACTACCTCCTCTTCTATCATGGTGGAAGTGTCCCCCGAAATTTCCAGCCAAGTGGAGCAGGCTAAGGGCAACCACGACATGATCCAATGCCAGATTATGGTAATCGAGGGGGATAGCGTCCTCTTCCAGAGCCCCATGGGGGAATGAAACCCTTGCAGCTCTTCCATGGCCAGATCTGGATGCTCCCCCCTCCAATGGTTTTGTCTTTTCTTTTTGAAGGTCTGATCTATCGTGCCACTCCTGTATCTCCAGCAACTGTTACCGTGCCCTTGTGCCTCCGCCCATTGTAACCTGCCCTTTATGGCAACCTGTGTAACTGCCCTTTGAGGCAATTTTTTTGATGAGGAAATTGCCAGGCATTTTATATTTGTGTCATAGATTGTTTGTTGCTCACATGTTTGTTGTTTGTTATTTCTTGTTTGTTGTTTGTTGCTTACATGCTTGCATGTAGATCAATTTGTGATTATCTGTTATGGTCTGCAAGTGTCAACAACCATTATGTTAAAGTAATCCATGTTTGATAGGTTAGTGGGTCATTAGTTATATCTTATTCGACCTTGGGTCATTAGTTATATCTTATTCGACCTTCACTTGTTAGCTTGATTTATGTTTGGTTAATGTTGTTGCACTATTTATCATTCTGTCTGATACAACAAACATGAACATTTGAATACCCTTGGAATACACGATTCTGTAACCAAACAATAGCTTTATGTACATATGAGTGTATGAATTTGTGCCAAAGTTGTCTTGAGTCTCGTCACTGCCTTCAGACATCTGGAAGCTGAACAGTTAGTATGCTATACAAACTAAAACATGCATGCATTCTATAAAAAAAAATAACATACATGAGAAAGAGTGGTTGTTGTTGTCATTGGGAGCCCCTCCTCGAACCTAGGAGTTGGATGTGTTCTCTAGTTCATCTCAGCCCTCCATGTGCTAGCAAACCCCACATCCATGCCCTTGGCTCTACCCCTATTTCAACCATCTCTCTTGTTATTCTTGCCTTGTACACTGCCCTGCCATGCATGTTCGGGCCCAGAATGTGCAGCAGCATAATTCACCCACCCTTGTGTGTCTAGCCTCATGAAGTTGCCTTGCCCTATGGCAGCATGTGCTTGTGGTGCACCTTGTGCAAGTTCCAAACCTGCATTGGAGACCTGATTGTACTGATTGGGTTTGGGACGGTCCTAACTACTGGTATACGCCCCTCTATGCTCACCTCTTGCCCACCCCAAACATCACCATAGCAAATATATGTGTCCTCCAGGCTATACATAATTTCAGCAGGTAACAAACAACCTCAACAGCACCCGTGGTGAAATATAAGGGCTAATAGGATCCTGCACATGAAAAATTGAGAAAGCAAAGGCCTGATGGTGATTGGTTTGACTTGGCAAGTGAAAGTAATAGAAAATGAACCTGCATAAGACACTTGATAGGAGCATTAGCAATCATTTTCTTCCCTGAATCATGTGGTACTATCTCCTTATCAGTCCATCTAACTGCAAACATGAAACTAACTTATAAAAACAGCACATTCATGAACATAATTGAATTGAACTAACTAAACCTATTCCTAACTGTTCTTAAAAGTTTCTATGGTGTAAAAAGGGACAAGCAAGCATGTTGATCCCAGTACCTCTTCAGGTGCAAGGTATTGATAGGATTTGGTAGAGACATATCTGAGATCACTTCCTTCAACCAATAAGATTTGATACCCGCAAAATCCAAGATCACATAAGGGCCTTCCCAAAGGCCATCAAACTTACCAGCCGAATCTTCTTTTGCCTTATTTCATTTAAGAACAAGCTCCCCTTCTTTCGATGTACCCTGTAACTTATAAGCAGCTTTGAATGCAACTAAGTCCTTGGCTTTTTTCAATAAGTTAGCATTCTCAGCTTCCAACATGTACTCATCGAAGTGCAGCAGGGCATCCAACCTCTCTTGCAAGGCATCTTCAAAAGGTAAACATAACTTATGAGCTAGCCTCAAAGACGGCAGCTCGAGCTCTATTGGAAGTACATCCTTAATGCCATAGACAAAGTTGAATGGTGTGTGATTTGTGGCTGCCTTAATAGTGACTATACAAGCCCAAAGTGCATCCACTATTTTTACTTGCCAGTCCCTTTTGTTTGCTTCCACTGTCTTCTGCAAGATACTTTTCAACACTTTGTTAGTAGATTCAGCTTGTCCATACCTTGTGGATAGTATGAGAAACTCTTTGTGTGTTTGGCTTTAAGAATACTCAACAAATTAGCAACGACTTCATTAACAAAAGGTGTAGCTTTCTCAGAATCCTATTGTTTAAATTCGGTTTTTCCGGCATTCCGAAAACTTTTTGCAATTTTTTCTTAATTTGATTTCCTATGATTTCAAGGATTTTGACTGCCGGAAAAAAATTTCCATCTTCCAGAAATTGGGCAATTTGGTTTAGCCTTGAATTTGGGTTCCAATTTTGCCCCTTCCTAATTTCCCCCTTTAAATGCATGCTTGCATGGTGTTCATGCTTGCATGGCTTGCATGCACGCATGGCTGCATGGTATGCATGCTTGCATGGCTTGTATGGTCAAGGGACTAGCTAGCTATAAAGATGCTCGGTGGAGAGCTCAGAGGGCATTCAGTATTCATGCAGAGCTCATGGTTGGGTGGCGAGTATAGCGAGCACATCATGCTAACAACCACGATTCCACTATTTTGCCATTATTCTTTGATTTTGAACTCTACCAAAAGTGCTAACTCCATTTTCCACAGGAGGGCTAACCCCATTTTCCACAGGAGGGCTAACCCCATTTTCCACAGAAGGGCTAACCCCATT
>JAANSK020278780.1:0-11132 GCA_011763485.2 Isoetes engelmannii
GATCAATTTGAAAATGACGTTCGTGTGCAGTGAAATTATAAATTACACAAAAATTACCATCTTCAAAATGATCAGTTACGACTGATCTCAGAATCAAGAATGGATCACCTACCAGAACCCTGACTAGCGGGCATTACTCCTCTGAAAGCTTCCATAGCTGCTGGAGAATGGGTCGAGACTGTGACAGGCGCGCTTCCCAAGAATGCGGACAACATGTGTGCTCCTCGGGCTGAAGGCGACTGCTGGGCGATTGCTGACAACAGGAGTGCTCCTCGGGCTGAAGGCGACTGCTAGGCGATTGCTGTTGATGGCGACTTGCTTGACTGCTGGCGCTGATCCAACAAGGGGGGCGCTTTAGGGTTTGCCCCCTTTTATAGAGAAGGTACCTTTTATTGTACACTCACCTAGGGTTGGATGGTAATAGGTCAAGTCATGGGATCATGCCATGTGGCAGTTAGCATAATATATTGACATGTTGCAACATGTGCAATATATTTGGGGTCTAGGGGTGCGTCAACCCATGGATTATTCTATACCGACTACCGAGTTCATGTCGTAAGTACGACATGTAATAGTGACATGAGCAGTATATAATATACATATTTATACCTTATATTATCCTAGAACGTCACAAACACTCACTATATGTAATGCAGAACAACAGTTATAAGGCAGACCTGCATGAATGGACCCATCTGCCGCACTTGTTCAGGGTTTTTGTGGAACCCGTTCTTTTATATGGGGTTGAAGTCTAGGGCCCGATCATACTCTTGGCCATCTGGAACGACCTGGAGCAAGTGCAGAAAGTCTTTCTCTTGGGGTAAAATCCACAAGTCCCATATAAGATTCTTCTGCAGGAGACAGGTTTTTGTCTCTACAGAGGGCTGCACTTGACCGCCACATCATTTACTTTCAGAAGGTAGTCAGAATGGGCAATGAGCGCCTCCCAAAACTGTGGCTATGGGTTTGCCACGCCTTAAGGCCTGTTGGAAGGAGAGACGGGTTTAGTGGTTCTCCTGATGGAATGTACAACAACATAGGTGCATATAGGTAGACAATGAGGAGGTGCACATCGCCTCTGAACTGAGACATGCAAATGGGCCTGGGAGGTGCATGAGGATACAATTTGTCAATATTGTCAACAGAGCGCCATTGAGGATGAATGTCATACTCTTCAGAACTGTCCGACATTCACCTACATCCGAGCCCATTATGCTGAGTTGATCCCACCTAACCAACTGCACCATTAGCTATTAAACACGACTTCAGTGGGTTCATTAGGATCTTATCTTCAGGAGGCCATAGATAAGCGTAGTTGCCTATGTCCTCAGACACTGCATTGAAATTGAAATGTACCATAATGTATCATTTTACAGTTTCTCAGTATGCCTATTACTGCCAAGGTTTTTCCCTCGAAGACCCTTCATCTATTTGTTGTACTCCATAAGTCAATTAGTGACTATAAAATCCATTCAATTCAATTTATTATCTCTAATGGTTTCTACACATACTTTTTAGAAAGGAACTAGAACTACTCATCCAAGTAATTCACCAGATATAGATAGATAGATGGGTTTTTTACGTCCATGGGTATAAGAAAGTATGTTATGCAATATTCATGTAATGGAAATATGAATATTCTATGCACATCAAAATGTTTGATTTAAAAGTTGAGCTATTTATCTACCCACAGATGGATTGTTCTAGCCCACAACAAAAGCTCATGAAAGCTCAAGCAATTTGCAGGTACTCTAGGCCACATCGAAAGCTCACGAAAGCTCAAACGTACTCTAGGCCACATCGAAAGCTCACGAAAGCTCAAACGATCTGCGGGTAGTGATTACACAATGGAAAAGAGGACTATGATAGAGGATAGAAGAATGTTTTCTTAGATTTGAGGACAATGAGGTAATGATATTACAGTGCTACTATGCACGACATATGTGGGATAATCAAAATTTTAGTTGGTGTGATTGTGTTATGCATGTAAGAAAATTTAAACATCTCACGCAAAACAAAGCTCTTACTTTATCGTAGATTTTCCATTTCACTATATTTTCGCACATTTTCAAACCACTAAGTGTGTTGTAATCAAGGCCCCACCATAAAATCTATTTTGTTGTATATATAAAATAATACCATTACACATTAACCTAATTTCAACAAAATTACATTTGATAAAAAGCCCTTGTGGGGCGTTTATGCCATGTAAATGGTGAGATGCAAGGATCCACAATGGATTTGCGGCCTCCGGGGCTTGCCCACCATCTTGTCTTGCACCTCGCCAATACCACCTGTAGAAGCCGACAAGTAATTAAAATAACGTAATAAACGTATGATTAAAATTATCGTAAAACTACGTACATTTTATCACAGGGAATATTGCCTTTGCCTATCTATAGCGATGCCTCTTCGTGGAATTCTTCTGCAGATCGTTGCCTTATTAAAGAGTGCAGAAATGAGAGACAAAAACTGTAATAAAAGCTACCAAGACCAATTTGTTTTGAAGTGGACAAGCATATTCACCTAATCGCATGTAAAGCAGCTCCTATAATAGAATCAGAATGATCGCGCCCAGGCCCAGGTAATGCATTGGCTTCCATGTAATATGTAGAATAAAGTGAAGTAAATGTATTCATGATGTGATGACGAATAGGCTGACGTCCTTCAATTTAAAGAAATAAAAAAAAACAAGCATATTCAGCATATTCACCTAGGCCGATATCCAAAGTACATAATAATTACTTAAAACAACATATTCAAGTGAACAAGCATATTCACCTGGACAAAATACCCAATCACAGTACTCGTAAAGCCCACATGAAGCATAACATATAGTTCATTTGATAAAAGACAAAACAAGCTGTGTAATGCAATGACTAAAGAATGGAACTACCCTTGATTAGCGTGTCCCAATACAAAGGAGCTGAGGCAAGATACCATATTTAACATGTTTTTTAACATATTGCTACTATGTTGCATGCCAATACTCCTTTTATTTTTTTTTATTTTTTTTAAAACCGATGTTGTAATACTGTGTGCTAGAACGTGTCAGCATCAAAACATGCACAAATGGTGTAAAATATGGTTTCAACAGGGGAGTGGATGCAATGCATTTCACTTCCATCAAATTCCACAAATCAACATTTTATTTTATTTTATATATTTTAATATATACTTGTCCAATAGGCATATATTTTATTCTATTCTATACTACTTGTCCAATAGGCGTATTTGATCTTTAGAAACGTTAAAATACTATTCATTTAACTAGCAGCTAGGTGGTCAAAATGAAATTAAAGGCCATGTTGGGTTGGACCTTTGGAAATATATCCAAGGTCTAAAAATAGCGACAAAGCTTAGTTAAGAGTTCGTTTGGCAAGGAAAAGTTTAGCCGACGCTAACGACAAATGGGAATGGGGAGGGCGGATTAGAGGCAGCCTGGAAGGCGCGGCTTTAACAGCGCCGTTAGGGGCTGGTTAAGGGCGCACGGCTCCTCCATATAACTGTGGCGTTCGCCGGAGGACGAAGAGCAGATCACGAAGACGAAGAACGAAGACGAAGACGAAGAACGAAGAACGAAGACGAAGATCTGGCCGAAGCATTCAGGAGGGGGGTTCGTTCTTGGTATTTTCTGTCGGATTCCTCCTTGACCCCCTTTCCTTTCTATTCCGGCGTTACCTTTTTCTCCTTCAAATTCCATCCCTTTCTTTCCCATCTGCATTCCTTCGTTTTTTCCTCTCTTCAGCCATGGCCCCTCTTAAATTGGAAACCCAGAAAAGCCATGTCAGTTTGCATGGCAATGGTAGCAAAAAAGCCCTTGCATCTGATGCTCTTCCCTTGCCCGTGGGTGTTACAAATAAGTTCTTCATTCTTCTGTTTTGTTGGGCTTCTTATTACTTGATGAAAAGATGGAGGGAGAAGATTCGCAACTCTACCCCGCTTCATATTGTAAATCTGGGAGAGATGCTATTTATTATTGCCCAGATTGCATCGTTTATTTATCTCCTGGGGTTTTTCGGCATAGATTACGTGCAGCCTTATGTCCAGACTATGAGAATGATTATTTCCCAGATTGCGTCGTTCATATATCTGCTTAAGTTTCCCAGCACATATGGTTCATTGAATTATGAGGATGATACAAATAGCCAACCCAGAAACGACCAGCCCAAAATGGAGGCGAAAAAGGAAGCCATTTTTCTCAAAGGGAAAAAATTGGGTGAAAATAGTGACGAAGATCTAGCCTACGCAGTTAATACAAATCAAATTCCTTCATACTCCTTAGAGGCTGGACTGGGTGATTGTGTAAGAGCAGCCAGTGTGAGGAAGAGGGCTGTTGAATTGGTGACTGGCAGGTCGCTAGAAGCACTTCCAATATCAGGATTTGATTATGCATCTGTGCTGGGCCAATGCTGTGAAATGGTTATTGGACATGTTCAAATTCCTGTTGGTATTGCTGGACCATTAAAGCTTGATGGCATAGAGCATATGATTCCAATGGCCACCACAGAAGGTTGCCTTGTGGCCAGTACAAATCGTGGTTGCAAGGCCATATCTCAATCCGGAGGCGCGACAAGTGTTGTATTGCGAGATGGTATGACCAGAGCCCCTGTAGTGAAATTCCCTTCTGCAAAACGTGCAGCAGAACTTAAGTTTTACTTGGAAGATGAGAACAACTTTGATACCATCTCTACTGTGTTCAATAGGTAACATGCTTGTTTTGCACCTCTTGCACATAGCTTCTCATTTCTATGTTTCCATAATTCTTCTTTGTTAATGGTTTAGTAAAGTTGTTTTCTTTGTTGTTTGGCTATGCAGAACAAGCAGATTTGCTAGATTACACCATGTAAGATGCGCCTTGGCCGGTCTGAATCTGTATCTGAGATTTACTTGCTCAACTGGAGATGCCATGGGCATGAACATGATTTCTAAAGGTGTCCAGAACGTGTTGGATTATCTCCAAGATGTGTTTGCAGACATGGAAGTTATCAGTGTTTCTGGTAATCCTCTTGTCCTTTATATGCTTAGGTGTTCAAGCAAGAAGGATATTCTTTTCTGGTCTTTTTGAAGAAACTAGCTAAGATATATAATTATATTATATTTGCTCCGCCAGTGTTCCTCTTATGGGATTGCCAAGTTGTTCACTTAGAGAAGTTTTATTTTATACTGTGTAAATTTTCTAGGATATTGATGGATAGTTGTTTTGCAGGCAACTTTTGCGCAGATAAAAAACCTACAGCTGTAAACTGGATCGAAGGCAGAGGTAAATCTGTCGTGTGTGAGGCCATTATAAAGGAGGAAATTGTCACCAAGGTTCTTAAGACTTCAGTATCAGCTTTGGTAGAGTTGAACACAGTAAAGAATCTTATTGGTTCTGCTATGGCTGGAGCTGTTGGCGGATTCAACGCACACGCGTCCAACATTGTATCGGCTGTTTTTATAGCAACTGGCCAAGATCCTGCTCAAAACATTGAAAGCTCACACTGCATCACTCTAATGGAGGCAGTAAATGGCGGGCGAGACTTGCATATCTCTGTTACCTTGCCATCAATTGAGGTAGTGGAAAGAATTAGTGAGATAATGAGGATTGGTTAAATAAAAAAAGAGGATTATATTTTTAGATTAAAGTTGTTTCTAGATTAAAGTTTTTCTTTAGATGAAAGTTATTTTAACATTGTGTAATCTATGGAATTACAGGTGGGAACAATTGGTGGTGGCACACAACTAGCTTCTCAAGCAGCTTGCTTGAATTTGCTTGGAGTGAAGGGGTCTAACCTTGAATCACCCGGCATGAATGCACGAACTTTGGCGAGGGTTGTGGCTGGTGGAGTTCTGGCTGGAGAACTCTCTTTAATGTCAGCTCTTGCGGCCGGCCAGCTTGTAAAAAGCCACATGAAATATAATCGATCCAGTAGAAATATTGCTACAGAAGAATCCAAAGGTAAGCCTGTGGGTGGTGTCTGCTTTTCCTCTTGCTGAGACAAACAATTGTATATACCCCGACACAAGAGTCTTTGGGTTGTGTACTTGCTGCTGTTTTCAAGGTTTTGGCCTCGGGCTTCTTCAGATGTATATTAGAGGTATAAATATTACGTGCTTTTTGCCAATAAACTTTCACAAGCATAAGGCATCTTTATCTCTCTCAACAGTTCCAAAAGATTCATTGCAAAAATTCCTTCAACAAAGTAACATGATTTTCAATCTGCAGCAAAACCAACAACCAACATTCCTTTCCATCTCAAGGAGAAATTCTCCAAAGGGTCTAAGAGTTGAATAAAATAATGTATCTCGATTTGCTTATCTTTTCTAACAAAAGGGAGCACTTTCAGCACGTGTGCACCATAAGAATGGATTGTTGGACAAATTGGTAATTGCTAGGTAACTTTGCTGACCAAATTAGTAAATGTTAGGTAACATTGTCGGCCAAATTGGTATTGTTAGGTAACATTTGTCCTATGATTGATTGATTGATTTATTTATTTATTATCACGTCATATCAGACCCTCAGGTCCATTAGGCGACAAAACAAAAAATACGTAATTACACCAAATGAGGCCTCTTGCCTCCATATCATCTGCTAGACTATTCAAGTCTAAAATCATTTTCCGATCTTCCCACCACGCTTGAAGATAATCTCCTAGTCGTGCGAGGGGCATGGAAAGTAACAATATGAAGCTCCTAGTTAAAGGAGCATCAATCCCATAAGCTTCTTGTACCTCTGCGAATCTAGAGCATTCAAGGAAAGCATGGTGCTCATCTTCCACGATAGGTTCTCTACAACATGGACAAAATCTTAGCTCATATGGTATATCATGAACATGCTCCACCTCCAAGGAGTGGGACCGTAGACGAGCTTGGGGAACGAGCTTACGTCATTTAAATCCCATCTCGATACCAAAGTATTCTTGCTCCACATATATAATCATAGGGTTCACCTCCCGTTTGTAATATTCCGGAGATCCCCACAAATTGTGAACAACTTTTTCAGAAACCAAACTACGGATCTCCAATGCTGTATCAGGAATGTCCAAAATGTCTATCCCCCATTTGTGAAGCCAGTCTACGAGCTGCTGGTACCATCCAGTTTGTTGTTGCCTCAATGACTCTTGAAGGGCTTGGTATGGGAGGAGATCCCCATCAAGACGTTTGACTCTCTGGTAATACTCAAGCGTTTGGCATAGTGCTTCTGCCTCTAGTGGAATAAAACCTGTCTCAGCAAGCATCATCTCTATGTAGATGATGGGGACCTCGTCTTATACGTTTGACAGGTCTAAATTGACCTATTTAGGACCCGCCTAAGTTGTGGTCTATTTGGGACCTATGCCCGCCTACTTTGCATGATGTTCACTTTTGCTGTGGCCATGGGAGATGAATAGGGGAGACTTAACCAACGGTTCCGCACATAAGACCGTGACTACTATAATCAGATTTATATGCCGGCCAAAACTTAGCAACACGGCGGGATGGGGTTTTCTAAACGGGAGGGAGTTCTTTATTCTTTGATTTTTTTCCTACGCCAAGAGAGTAGAGGCCAAACTGCAGAGGTCGGTGGTGCCATCGAGGCTCCTCTTCCTGGCCCCCCATGCATGAATATGTCAATCCAGGACTAGCCCATCTTCCCACCGAGGACTACCATGGAGTCAGAATAAGGTTGCAATGCATACCGCTAAGGGTGTTCAAGACTCAGAATTCAGCAGTTTTTCAGGATTAATGGTTCTCAAACAGACTTCTTGCATACTTAGCATACGATTGGATCATGCCTGACTTGATTTGCACCAGAATTGCGAAGAGAGATAGCATTTGTTTTAAACTATATTTCTGATAATCAAGTTTCAGACAATGTTCATAATTTTCCAAGTGTCCACACAGAAATTTACATAATCTAGCTGAATCAATCTCTCACAAATTTCAGCTACTTTTCCCACCTCATTCATGTCCAGATGCAAGCAAGAATCTGCAAATACAATTGTTCCAAAATGACATGTTGATTATGTGAAGAGCCAATATCTCAAACTAAAAAAAAGTTTACCTTCAATTTACAGTAGACTTTGGATGCTCATTTGTTTCTTGAAATGCACCATGCCTTTTAGCGCAGTCAAGGCACATAGCTTTGTCCTTCTCAACAGCCTCCTTTGGCTAGCCAACTTTCACCATTTCTCTTACCCATCTAGCCTTTGCAAGTTCATGTATTTCTGTTATGTCCATGTTTGTGTGACAGTCAGCCAGATTTACCCAATCTTGTTTGTCTACAGGCATAGTACCATCAGCTTTATTATCTTCAACAATTGCCACCTCAGGATGCACATCATTATGGTTCAAGTGCTCTTCTGAGATCCTTTTCTCTATAGACACCACTTGCCCTATGATTAAAATATAAGTCTTGGCTGCATTATGCTGGAGAGTAGTATGGGGTAGAATGCACTCGAAAATCTAAGTCCTCCACAGGACTGTCCACTTGACTATCTACAAACGTGTCTTCATGGGTTGCTGGTTGAGTCACTGCTACACCTTCAAGTTCAAGTGCCACTAGTCTCTTTGCTCTTAATAATTGGTGCCTTTTCCTTCTACTCTCATATGCTGCATGATTGAAAGTCTTTGGGCCAACTACTTGAATTTGTGGCCTGGCATGATGGATTCAATCTCCCTGTAAATGACAGATTGGATCAGATTCTCAATGGTTATTTTGCAGATGATACATTCCTCTTGGTTTCAATGGATCCACAGTCCATAGCAACACCCAAGATATCCTCGACAAATTTTGTGACACACAGAATGCAAGATCAACCCAATGAAATCCAGGGTGATGGCAAGAGATCAGGTAAAAGGGGAGCAATCAGCTGCTCTTTTGGATTGTAAGTATGATATTCTCACAACTAAGTCTAAGATTCTTGGTATTCCTTATGCTACTAAGAGTAGCCCTTCTGATCTTTGGTAGGGTATACTTAATAAGTTTCAAAGGAAGGTTGACAGTTTAAATTTCGAATGCGTCTCTAAGAATGGAAGAGCTATTATTGCTAATTTTGTTATTTCTTCCACTCATTTTGGCTAGTCTTCTGTCGTTTTGGCACCTAAAAAGATCTCCTCCGAGCTCCAGAGCATCATTGGTAGATTTATATCCTCTGGTCAGAGCAAGAGATGTTGGACCCCGATCTCTATGGAAGAGTGCTGCAAAAGAAAAAAGCCTGGTGATCTGGGGATGATAAACATTAAGAAGCAAGGAATTGCTTTGATTGCCAGGTATTTTGACAAGGCTGTATACAATCAGATCAAGCATCCGATCTCCATTATCATTAGGCACTATTTAAGCAAGTGCCACCCTTTTGGGTGGGGGCACCTCAAGATGGACCTTCCAGACTCGATTTTTTCCTCCTTCTCTATCTCTAATTCTACTCCTGGTATTCTGAAGAAATGGATTAAAGCATGATTGCAGGTTAAGGGGATGTATTGGAAAGAGGGGCTTACCATGGATCAATCTACTTTTTGGAACCCGTCTCTGCTTACCGATGATTCTAATCTTTGTTTGGCTTGTCATTTCCCAGATCAGGCTAAGGAATGGAGGTCCCTTGGCATCACCAAAATCCGGAACTTAATTGATAATCAGGGAATTATTCCCGTCCAGAGTACTCTGCTCTTGTTGATGAGGGACTTGACTCCTACTTTTTATACAACAATATCTGTGTTATGTTCATCAATAGCCAGTGGTTGAACGATGGGGTTACCTGACACTATAATGGTAGTTATGGATTCATTGTTCAAAAAGGCTACAGATACCTCATGAGAGATCATGAGATTACTATCCATATCAAGTGGCAAACTGATCCAGACATGTGCATTAAGAATTTCATTTTTATGTGGGCCAGCCCAATCAATCCAAAGATAAAGGCCTTCATGTGGTAGCTATGGCATAACGCCCTGGCTAGAAATAAGAAGAGGCACAGGTTGAACATGGTCAAAGCAGAGGAGAAGGAATTATTATATGATATTGAGTGGATTAATCAGGTGTTCCCACAGAACTAACAATGCTACATTTGTTGCAGGAATCATGTTTATGCTGGTAAGGCGTATCAAATGGAAGATGATCAACTTGAGCATGAATTATAATTGGCTGGAGGCCTTTGGCGCTCCAAAGGTCTTTGGACATGAACTGCTGCCGTGACCAGAATGTGGATATTTGAATGGATCTGTTGTGTAAGGCGAAATAATCTAAAGGAAGGTTCAATATGGTAAGAGCAGAAAAGTATATGTGCATTTTCTGCATCTTAAGTGTTCTCATCAAGGGAAAAGGGAGGAAGGTCCAGAATTTTCGCCTTCAATTCTATCACTCTCTACACCAATTTTATGAAGATCTCTGATTTTAGATAGAATAGTTATGGAGTTGACAGCAGACCATGTTGACAGCAGACCAGCAGGCTTTATTTTGTGAGAAACGTCCAAACAATCTTCTTCCAGGTTAAACTTCTTTTGAAAAACGTTATATTTTGTATTCTACTTTTACTTAAATACTAGTAATGGGTGACCGGCGTTGCCGGGCATAAGTACGATTCTACTACACAACAATGTAGTTGTTGACATACATAACAATACATACAACAAAACTCTTAGATGCCAGGTGTATTGAAGTGTCCCAACATGATAACTAATGGTATTGTATTCTAATCTATCAATTTACACATGGGAACCACTTTGAAGGTAGTTAGGTGTAGGAGAGAATTGCTTTGGATTGCAAAAAACACTTGGCATTCTCTTCGCCATTGTGTGGCATTTGGAAAGCCGTCAGTTCCTGTGGAGTTGCCCTAGGCGCGACTGTATGGTCTCAGGCCTTTCCCACATGCATCCCCTTTTCTCACGTGGGTGTTGCGGGCTTGGGATCAC
Source organism: Isoetes engelmannii (assembly GCA_011763485.2). Taxonomy (NCBI): domain Eukaryota; kingdom Viridiplantae; phylum Streptophyta; class Lycopodiopsida; order Isoetales; family Isoetaceae; genus Isoetes; species Isoetes engelmannii. The sequence goes on from JAANSK020278780.1 coordinate 10,873, forward strand.
GTGCGTGTGCTTTTCCAGTTGGATTATGCCTCCGTGTATCACCACTCCTCTCCTTTCTTGTGGGTTCCTCTGCCTCCTGCGCACCAAGGGGGGTTCACCGTTTTTTCCGTATAATCTATGTGCATGCACGGGGAGGGGGTTTTTTTGACCCATTTACGTACATATATGTTCGGTAGGGGGTCTTTTTTTTGGAATTTTGGGCATTAGCCCAGGTAAAATTTATTCGGAAGGAGTCAAATTTTACTTTTTAAAAATCCGTA